>APFE030789561.1:42022-93964 GCA_000404065.3 Pinus taeda
ATCTGTGTCTCTCTTGTTTTATGTGTTTTATGTGTTTATATTTCTACAATATTTTATGTGTTCCATTGCTCTATAATATATAATTTTATAACGTACCTTACTACTCTTGTGCACTTAGATAATTTTTTCTCTAAAACACAAAAAGCTATAAAAATATTAGATTCTAGTACTCTATGAACAAATAATTTATATTTCTTCTTGTAGTTGAAATTCATCATGATTACATCAAACTCAAACTTGAGTCATGAATGAACACAATACCATTAAAAATAGGATGAATTAAGTGAATTCCAACTTAATATACATATTACCAACTATTCCATCAAATCAATTGGCATACTCGTCTCATCACAACTGAGCCTTGCAAACTATATAGTTATGATGCAGTGAAATCCATAATCTTGCACTATTTTTTGAGATAATTATGTAATTAAATATTATAATATTTGTAAAATCAACAACTGACTAAATTGATTGGATCCTGCTACTTTGCATAATCCTATCATCATAGCCAAGCCTTGACAATTATCCAATTGGGAGGCATTGAAATCCACAGTCTTTCACTGTGTTTTCAGATAATTGTGTAATTAAATATTGTATTCTCTACAAACTGAACAACTGAATAAATTGATTGCATCCTGATATTATGAAATTAGGTAAAGTATATTTCTCCTTGTTACTGAAATCACCTAGATTACATTATACACCAACCCATGTTATGATATATTTTCAGTCAAAACAAACCCAAATCAGTATCACTCGCACAAGAAATACCCTACCTAAATAAGAAGAGTCAACCACTCAATCATGCCTAAGTAATGGGCAGTGAATCCTTATCTAACAAAGAGTTGGTCTCCTAAGCTAGGTCATAGGATTTGGGTTTGGGTTCGCGTTTGAGTTTGGTAATCATTAGGTTCAGTTTAGATCAAATGTTTTTATGAGGTTCACCATTAGGATTGTCTACATACATTTTCTATATATACATATACATATATTAAATTTAAAATGAAATATAGGAAAAAATAGTAAGATATCAACATCAAGAAACATAAAAAAAGCTATCAACGAACATGGAAATTGAAAGTATAGAGTACAATATTGAGTTGTGACATGAGGTTATGAGTTTTTATTTATGGACTTGGTCAATGGCTATGAGGTTCGATGAGGTTCATCAAACCTCATAATATTTTTAAGGTTCACCAAAATTCAAACGTCAAGGTTGAAGTTCGACAAACCTCCTGACATAGCTCCTAATGCCAATCCTTTGAATGTAATGTCTAAAAATGTTCTAGCATGTATTGTATTGGATTTCTTTAAGTTGGGCCTTGGTAAATCTTAGAGTACGTAAGGTTCTACACCTTATCGAGTCACTGACCATGCTCAGTTGGTCCAGACTGTGTCCACCTTCGAGCAATGAGGTAAGGACTTTAAAGGATATTAGACTAGGATAACCCTTTGTAGAGCTTTGATAAGACCGTTAAGAAACAACATTTCTCTCTCAGATAACGACCAATTTTCTACCACTCTTGGCATGTACATAACACCATTCAATATAGAACTAATTAATGGAATTCAAACTTCACTTTCAAACTAAGTGCACTTTCTAGTGCCTACTAAATATTGTTTTTATTGCCACCCACTAATGCTTAGAACTAAGAAAATATTAATTTAAATAAAGAGAAGTGATCTAGAAATAGGTTGTGATAGAAAGCTAAATAAGCTTGACTATGGTGAAAAATTGCATGGTGAAGTGTGCTTTGAGCAAAGAAGCCTTAAAATCATGATGTGACCTTCCTGTGAAGTCATCATTACAAGTTATAATTCTCATAGGTGAAAATTGATTCCATGTGATTTCATTTCACTGTATTCAATGTAACTTCTTCACCCTCTCACCTCATGCAATGAGTACATGAGAAATTTTTCATTATGACCAATGCTCATGCATGATGAGTCACATTGAATATATTTATATTCTAGATAATTCCCTTGACTCAATGAGTGCATGGAAAATTATTAATTATAACTAATACTCATGGGAGGTGGGTCATACAGAGTGACTTAATACTCCCGCAAGTTCATTGTAACCTGATATAATGAATAGATGAGAAATTGGTCCTTATGATTAAAAAAATTGGAGATTAGAGTGGATGGTAAATTAACCATTATGACTAATGCACATGGGATATGGGTCATACTAAATGATTTAATATTATAGTGCGATCCCTCGATGTAATGAATGATAAATTTGTCATGATGACTAATTCTCATTGGAGTTCGATGGAGAACAATTTCCCCTTATACAATGACTACATTAGAAATTGGTCATTATGACTAATGACTAATGGTCATGGGAGATGGGTGAAGTTGAATAACTTAATACTCTAGCTAGTTCAACTAATGTAATCACTGTATGAGAAAGTGTGTTGAAAATTGGCAACTTAGGGATGAATTCGCTTGAAAACAAATTTATTTCTAACTATTATAGAGTGACTTTCTAAATATTGAAAGTCATGTCTATTATTGCAACAATGAATCTCCAAAATTAGTAAGTCACCTTTCTTCAATTGGTAATTATGTACAGATGATGAAAAACCACTTAACTTATAATTAATCAATCTAGATTGTTTGATTTTTAAATTTAATCATTAGTTTTATTATTATTATTATTATTATTATTACACTTATGATATTATAATATTATGTAAAAAGCAATTACTTGTCACCCCTCCTACTTGGCTCTCAATCATGACACTTCACATCTCTCTCCTTGATGGAAAATCGAACTCTCTCATTAAATGCTACAATTAATCTCTCTCTCTCTCTCTCTCTCACACACACACACACACACACACACACAGGATTCATTCCTATCTCTCTTTAATGCTCTTACACAATGTTACCACTCAAACTAGTAGGGGACCTAAGGGGGATTCCTAGAGGGTTAAATGCTAGATTAAGGGAAACTAATGGAGACTTAGCCGACTATCTCCTCAGCTAAGGCTTTGTGCTATTAATGGGTTTTCATCAATGGGAGGAGACCCTATAAAAATGGAGTCCTAAATGAACGATAAATCAACAAATAGATATAGAGTGAACCAAACAATCCCTTTCTAGAAGATAGTCAAGAATGGAGCTTGCTTGCTTTATAGGCAATGTATAATATATTCTAATAGAAGGATGGGAGAATTTGAGGGTTTGGTTTAGGGAATATGAGTTATGAAAGTGTTTCCCAATCCCTAAAATCCTTATTCAAATTACTATCCTATATTGTTCTTGAAGAATTGTATTTCCAAACGAACGGGACCACATGCGACCAAGCGGACCTAACGTGGGTTAGGAGGAAAGAATTTAGAAACTAGTGACATTATTAACCCAAACAAGGAGGGAGAAGTGATAAAAGAAAATATTGTCACTTAAAAGTGTTGAATTGATTTTGTGAGGCACTAGCCTTGGGGATACTAGGGAAAATTGTAATCTCGGAGCTAGGGCTTAGATTTTATCACAACTCCACCATCACAGTGGCTTCAAAATCGGAGGAGGCATTTAGGAAACACGAATGCAGTAAAGGATAGGAGTTTAAAAATTTTGGAGGGCTACTTTGTAGGAAAATGTTGCCCTAGATGACCTAACTTGGCTAGGACTATAAAAAGGTGAAACGAAGTTAAGCTTAGAGTGACCACCACTTGGTAGATTAGTACCTTAACCTTGGGAAAATGGAGTCTATGATAAATATGAATAAGGACCTTTTTTCTTAGTCAAGGAGGCCTTAAGACTACCTCTCTAACATTCAAGGGCAAATGGAAGCAACCTTAAAGATTTTATACTTCGACTTCCAAAAGTTGATGACATATCAACATGAATTCACTGATATAATTATCCATAGGAAATTTCATTCAAATAACATGGCCCACACATTGAGATATGCTATATAGAGAAAAAATTCGACAATTTAAGTAGTAAATGCATGCAAGAATTAGCCGTAAAAATAGCAACAATCCTAGTCCAATGTATATGATAAAGTAAAAGAAGAATAGAATTAAAAGGATGTATTTACAAGTAGTAGAACATATCGAACCATACACAATTTGACATTGGACAACTATATCTATAATCAATGAAACTCTCACCCATAAGGCAAACATTAGTATTCCCTTTGTAGTAAGGGGTTAATCATGTTAATGAATGTAATTAGGTTTTGGTTTGTTTCTAGGGTTTGATATTTTAAAAGACTTGTCATATCATTGAATGTAATGTTAAGACCATTTATATAATGAGTATGATATTTCATTTGAGCTATTGATGTGATTTATGGTTTGTAACAAAACCTAGGAAATAAGTTGAAGTATTGAAATATATTCTCTTTCTCATTATATTTGTAAAGTCTAATGCTTTTATTATTATAAGACTTTAATATGACTAACTTCATTCTTCTATAGATTTGGTTGTACTTTCTGTCTAATTTGTGCATGTACATCATGTTAAAGATGATGAAGATGTCTGTAAGAGAAGTTGATATGATAAGCATGATGAGAAGGATGGAAGCCATGAAAAAATCTCCAATATGAAAAGAAGAAGTTGAAATCCCTAGGTTAGGAGGGAACCTGCATAGAAGAAAACTTCGTAGTTGAGATAACATAGTTCTGATTGGAGAATGCATGTTAAAGGATGTGTTGATGCATGTGGTGTAGGAAATAAACGTGTATGATTGAGGAATATTTTGTCAAATATTCATAGTCCTAGTGAGATAAGTTGAGAAGAAACACCAATTTCTCTAGAAGACCCCTAAAGATTGTATTTTGTTACTTACTTTTGAAAGTGTAGTATTGATTGGGGTTGTGTTTGTACAGGTAAAAATATCTTGAAATTTTGATAAGAATGCTGGTTGTCAATGAGTTTTATCAAGAGAGATTTTTTATTAAGGCTTTGTGCGTGTAGCATTTCTAGGTTGGACATCTGGCTGGCACTTTCTGTTAATGTCCTGAAGTAGGAGAGGTGGTGTTTTTCATTGAACTCTGACACACACCTAGATTCTTTGGTTAATGGTTAGTAAGTAAACCTGATGGTACCTATAGAGGATGAAATTTTGAGTCCATATTGCTCCCACTCAGATAGATTGCCATCGTTATAAATCTAGTCCATGGCATTGCGGTGCCTAAATTGTTAAGGGACCTTGTAAGTTTTGATTTCTAAAATGGTATTATTAAAATGAATAACATACATGACTAATTCATATTATTGTAGTACTTGTTAGATAGTCATATTTTTGTTCTTACACTAAATTAGCCATTCACGTTACTCATTTTTAGTTGTATTTATTATTAGTTAGTCATGTATTTTAACCCAAGATTAAATTAGTCATTTAGGTTAGTAATTTTTAGTTGGTTCACTTAAGTTTCTTATTTTTGGCATTATTTCACCTAGAAACATTGCGGTGGCTAACCTTTTAAGTCACCTAGGCACTGATTTCTCATTTTGTACTAGTGGCATTATGTCCCCAAATGGCTTTAGGAATAGAGTTGCAACTCCCCATAGAGATCTAACTAAGACTTTGATAGAAAAAATAATTATTACGTTGGACTCTTAGCATTGAATTATAGCTAGGTAATCCTCTCTCATTTCATTCCACTCGCTAAAAAATGTTTTATTCCATGATATGAAGAACTAGGGTTTTGTTCAATGAGACACAATGTAGATTTTTCCAAAACGTTCTAGTTTGAAGTCAATAATTCCAGAAATTGTGGGTATCATGTTCATGTGAATCTTTTCCAAACACAGCTGTAACAATCTACAAACAATTATGCTTTTTGGTTTCGATTTTATGCCCCTGGAAAAAAATTTCATTATGTTCTTGTAGGGCTTCAAGATGTGAGTTGCAACTCACATTAAAGCTACAATTTGGACTCCAATTGAAAAGCCATTGATCGCATTATAGTTCTAAAATTGAATGAAAATTAGGGGTGCCTCTTTCATTTGATTCCATTAGAAATTGCACCAGATGTTGCAAAGGAAACACCTTAAGGCATACATTGAAGAAGAATTGTGACAAGTAAGTGATCATTGAAGCTAAGATTTAGTAAACAAGATTCAATGAAAAGGTCAAAGATGAAGGTAAATGATTTATATTATGTGAAATTTATAGAATGTCTAATGTTTCTAACATATATTGCCTCTTCAAAAAAAAAAAATTGTCAACAACATGATGGTTAACCCTCCATGTTTAAATTGGCATAACAATTTGTTGAAGACATCAGAGATTCGAAGAAGGAATAAGTAACCTACAAAAGTAGTATTTTGTTGAAATTATATAGAAGAATTATTATTATTTTAAATATTGAAATTAGCTATGAAAATTGACTATAACGAATTTGCATGCGAATTATGTTATAATGAAATTGGACTGAATGAAATTGAACAAACCTTTGTTGTGTGAATTTTAATACTTCTAGTAAAAAATGCAAGGGGAACAATGGCATATAGAACACCATTGAAGATTTATGTGTAATTGGAGATTCATATTTCTTTATTGCCAGTCTGTTCTTATTTTTCATATTTTGACATGTTCATGTATGTGGATTATATGTTTCAAAGTAGATTTTATTTTTAGTAATCAAAGGAATGTTGGTCGAAGTGAGTATAGTAGTATGTCTGGATTTAGCACTAGTAAAAAAAAAAATCTATATTGTGTAATGTAATTATTTCTTTCTCTATTTCATCGTAGTAACTATATGGTTGTGATTTTTCATCCATATGTCATGTTTCAGAAGATAGATAATGTTAAAAGCAAGTAGTTAAACAATATAATAACAATGTAATATTTTCAACTATGTATGAATAATGAGTAAATTTGACTATTGCTAATGGATAGAAAATGTACATGATAAAAATAGATTGAGCTTAATAATTAAGGGAAACCTTTCGGAGATTTTAACATATGGATTGGAGGAGTTCTTCTGGAGGAGACAATGAATGAAGAATTTATTTTGCATGTCTTTTGCATGAAACAATTTTGTTGTCTTTCGTTTTTAGGTAATGATCAAAATTTAATGTGGGGAAAATTTGGAGATCTTGTAGGGAAGGGACTCTTAAAATTGTTGTGAATGCGAGACCTTGACGTTCCCTTTTTCCAATGTCCATTGTTTGTTTTAGCAATGTAAATCCCTAAGATTTAGGTATAATTAATGCTCAAGCCACTTTTACTGCAATTTGCGTACCTCCATTCCTTTTTATTGTTGCAATTAGCGAGTGAGTCGGAATTATTTCATCCCGAGGAGGCTTGATGTATTTGGGAAAGTTTACAAGAAAAAATGTTGGAAGTTGTGGAGGTGCAGTTGACTCTTTTTGAAATATGGATATAATTTTCTCAAGGAAACCATTAACAAGTCTTATTAAAACCCAAAAGTTTGGAAGGTATTATTATTATTTCACCTTTTCATAGCAAGAAAATTCACTCAAGTTGCTCGTCTTCTGAGAAAAGGCTAGAATATGTGTTGCCATCTTATATGATGGATATTGTCACACAATTCTCTTCCATTTATTTTTAATGTCAGACCAAGTAGCAACTCCTCAAAATCAATTCATTCCTATTCATTCAGGTTGGTCTTTATTAAATACATGAGGGAGAGACTGTTCACTTCATCTCCCACTCACTATTCATATTTCATATTATTTATTTACATTAGTTACACTTATTCACCCAATCCTAATGATTAGGTGTCAACATTCCCCCCCTTAATCTGAAGGGATGTTGGTTAGTCTAAGCATCACTCTGAATCGTTGAAGCTTTTCTCTTCCAAGAGCTTTGGTAAAGATTCCTGGAATTTGCTCATTAGCGCAACAATGGTGCAGATGATTGTTTTGGCCTCAACATGATGTCAAATCAAATGATATTTAGTATTGATGTGCTTCGTTTGATCATGGAACTTTGGATTCTTGGCCACCTTTATTGCCGAGGTATTGTCAATCATGATTGGAGTCAATTGTACTTGTTTTACCTGCAAATCTTCAAGAATTTTCCTAAGCCACACAATTTATTTTGTTGCCTCAGCTGCTGCCACATATTCTTCTTCTATTGTGGAATTTGTTGGAACTGAATATCTGTGTGATATTCAAGAGACAGCTCTCGATCCAAAACTCATAGCATAACCTGAAGGAGATACCCTAGTTTCTTTGTCTCCATCGAAGTATGAATCAGAGTATCTAATCATGGTGAAGTTGTCCACCTTTGTATACTTGATTGCAGAGTCTTGAGTTCCCTTCAAGTACCTTAGAACTCTTTTTGCAGTAGACCAATGTCCGTGACAAGGATTTTTCATAAACCTGGAGAGGATTCCAACAGCAAATGGACTATTTCGTCTGGTAGTAGTTACGTAGCTGAGACTTCCTATAGGTTGTCTATCCTTTGTTGCATCCTCAAATTATTTTCCTTCAATGGATTCAGCATTAAGTTTTGTTCCATTGGAGTAGTAAGAGGATTACATTCTGTCATGCCAAACATGTTCAACAAATCCCAAATGTACTTCCTTTGGGAAAGGAATATGCTCTTTGGATGTTGATTTACTTCAATACCAAGATAGTAATGAACATAGCCCAAATCAATCATTTCAAAATCTTTCTTCAGTTCCTTCTTTACGGAATCAATGTAGCATTCATTCTTCCCTATCATCAAAATATCATCTACATATACCACAAGATATACAACTATTTTGCCAACTTTCTTGACAAATAAAGTTGCATCATCAAGATCATAATGTTTGAAATTGAGTTTCAGAAGATGCTCAGTTAGTTTTTCATACCAGGCTCGTAGTGCTTGTTTGAGGCTATACAAGGATTTTAGAAGTTTGCATACTTTATGTTCATGTCATTTCACAATAAATCCTTCAGGATTAGACATAAAAACATTATCTTCTAGATCTCCATTCAAGAAAGCAATTTTTACATCCATTTGATGGACTTTCCAACTGATCTTAGCTGCTAGGGCAAAGAGTGTCTACATGGTAACCCATTTTTTTGTGGTGGAAATGTCTCCTCATAATCGACCCCTTCCTTCTATGCAAAACCTTCCACCACAAGTCTAGCTTTGTGATTGTCAAGTGAGCGATCATCTTTATACTTGTTCTTGTAGATCCGCTTGCAGCGAATTGGTTTGGTTCCTAATGGAGGATCAACCAGCTTCCAAGTGCCATTCTTTATCAGGGCATCATACTCCTTTTGCATCACTTCTTTCCATTCATCATGAGAAGCAACTTCTTTGAAGCAAGTTGGTTTGAAATCTATAGACAAATTCAATTCACAATCATAAGAAACATCCATATCAACAGGTGAATCAGAGTCATCTACATCACCTCCATTTTGCCGATTTGAATTTATAGTTCCTATCTTTCAAACCTCATCAGGATGAACACTTTCAAGTGCCTTTATCAACCACTTTGGGGGACATTTCTTAGATGGTCCAAGCTGCTTCGTTGATTGAGTTGGGACTAAATCAAGATTGAGTCTCCCAATTCTATAAAACATATCACTTAAAGCATCATCCATTGTTGGAGTTTCACACGGGGGAGAGAGTGCTTTAGAAGAAGATTCCACATGTTCATCTAGGATATGGATCCTCCTTCAAGATGTGGAATCTGATTATCAAATTCTTGAAATGATTTTTCATTTGTGAATCTATCCAAGCGATCAAGTTTCCACTCAACAACATTGTCAGTTTTGGATGATTTAAGAATGATTACATCTCTAGATACAACAAACTTTTTATTGACTTCATGATAGAGACAGTATGCTTTGGAGGTCTTTCACCCTAGGAAGATACACTTACAACTTCTCGCACCAAGTTTGTTTCTATGTACCTTTGGTATCATGGCATAATAGGTGGATTATTATTTTAGCTACATCGTTCTCGTTGGGGATTATAAGGCACAATTGTTTAATATTTGATCCCATGTTGGCGAAGATAGTTTTCAAATTCATTTGAAGTGTACTCTTTTCCATTATTAGTGAAAATAGAACCAATATGAGATTGTGCATCATTTTCAATCCATGTATGAAAGTTCTTGAATGTTAAAAAAGCATCAAATTTGTTATTCAATAAATAAAACCAACACACTTTGGTGTACTCATCAATAAATGTCATCATATATTTATTTCCATTTGTAGAAGGAACAGGCATTCGACCACATAAATCTAAATGAACGAGTTCAAGTTTTTTATGCGCTCTTGAATGTGAATCATGAAAAGACTATTTGCTATGCTTTCCTAGAATGTAAGCATCACATTGCTTAAGTTTCGTTAAAATTGTAGGAAAACTAGCAATGCTATTTTTCTTCAACAAGATGAGGCTATCAGAGTTCAAATGTCCAAATCTAGCATACCATAATAAACTTGATGGAAGTGTAGCTTCTTCATAATGAGAATTGTATGAGAAATGTTGTGCATGAGCGGAGGTACCTTGCAAATTGAGAGGCCTTTCCTCTTCTATTCCCCTCATGACGAGTGGTCAGACGATTTTTTCACCTTAAGCTTTCCATAAAACATATGAATGGAGTGACCTTGTTGGAAGATGTGGACCAAGGACAGCAAGTTTCTTTTCATCTGTGGGAGATATAGAACATGATGTAGATGAAAGTCTCGAAGAACAGGCAATTTAAGCCTCGTTCTACTAAGCCCTGATGTCTTGGTTTTTGATTGGTCTACAAAGTATACTGCTCCATTAACATTGTTAGTAAATTCTTAAAAAAAAAATATTTTCTATGAGTCACGCGGCAAGTTTCTCTTGAAAGTGAAGCATTAAATATGTCTTCATTTACTATGGTATTACATTGTGCCACAACATAATGAGTAGATTCATGTGCTTTACCTTTGTTTGTGTCATTAGTTTTACCTTTCTGTTGGTTTCTTTGTTGCTCAATTTTGTCCCAAGGTAACTTTCATGTGGAGGAATCATGTGATCCATTTCTTTTACAGCATATGTAGTGCAAATATGACTTTGTCCTTGAGAGTGTCTACTACCACTGCCTCTGAAATATCTTCCTCTTCCTCTTCAACCACCTATTCCTTTGGAGGAATCTTGGGCAATATTATTTTCTTTATGAGCTAGGCAGACAACCTCTTTAGAAGAATCAGGGACTTTCTTCTTTCCAAAATCATTATCTCTTTCAGTAAATTTTTTCACAAGAGAGTCAAAGGTATTATCTTTGAGATTTCCATTTTCTTGGAATGACTCATATAATTGGAGTAAGTAGGATAAAGTGCCTTGATAAAAGCGATAAGAGGAATATGAAATTCAACCTTAGTTTCTTTGATATCAAGCATTATATATTTTACTTTGGATGCAAGAGAAAGAGGATAATTATTTTGTAATTCAAGAGAGTTTAATCATGTGTTGAACAACTTCAAGTGTAGAATGTGAGTCATAGAGTTCTTTCAGCTTTTGTAAGGCTTCAAAAGCAGTTAAAAATGGTGAAATATGGCGACTCACCTCTTCACTTACAGATGTTGCAATTAATGCATAGGCTTTGTTTTTCTTATTTTCCCAAATGGTGAACTCTTTGTTTGAGGTAGGATGTTCTGGCTCTTTGTCTCCGTCTCAAATACACACTCCCTTCCACAACTCATTGAAAATGAGGACGTGCTTTATCATCCTGGACCACTCAGGATAGTTCTCCTTTCTAGTGAGAACTATTCACACAATAGATATGATTGAATGCATTGTAAAATCCTTGTAATATAAAAAAATACTTCTGTTGGGAAAAACATTTGTGCTTCAAAATAATACAACCTTATTCTTCCTTCTTGGTTACGTAAGAAATTGATTTAATACACAAATATCAAAATTATATTCTATCCATATAGAATATGACCATTTTTCTTCTGCATTAGAATATGGTTGGAATTCAAGAGAAATAAAATATAAACAATATCAACTGCGCAAAAGCGAAATGGAATTCTGATGCAAATCAGAATTTGCCAAAAGTTTGGAGGGAAATATAATATGCAATATCATCCCTATGCTTAAATCCTATTCTTTACACCTTGACTACATACCTTCTCAATGGAAAATACATCTCTTTCTTTTTTTGTCTCTTAGTCTTCAATGATGCTTGATGCTTGGTGAGGTGTCATCAAATAGCACAATTCTTCTGGGGACGCAAATCAAGTGGTAGGTATGCCATTTTCATACCAACTAGAATACTTATGTGAAAGTGTTGTTAGCAGAGGTCTGGAAATGGAACAAGTTCAATTGAAAGATCAACTGAAATATATGTAATGAATTGCAGCAGATACAAGAAATATTATTATGTCATTATAACATTAGTTCCTTTTGTATATTTTCAAAATTGTTTCCTAGCGCAAGTTTACCAGAGATGAAATTGAAGTGAAGACTTGGCAATCCAACTCAGAATCAGTGTGGAGAGAGTAGCTAGCGGACTTATGTGAATGTTTTTTTATATATCAGTGTAGAGAGAGCAACTAGCAAACTTATGTGATACCGTTGTTATATATCAGCATGGAGAGACTAGAGAGAATCCTCAAGCTTGATCTTTAATGCAATACAAACCAATGTGAAAAATTTCTCTATGCAAAGGGAATCCCACCACCAGAATACTCTATATCTAGATCAGGAGGGAGGGAGGACACACAATGAGAGGCATGAGTTGGTAAGAGCCCTAATTTATTCCTCTTGTAGATTCCTAGCAGAAGTGTTGCTAAGTTCAAGATAGTGTAAAACACTTTAGGTAGTAGGAGGTCTATTTTTGAATCCTGAAAAGGCTCAAAAACTTTTCCAACACCCTGAAGAGCACTGATAGGTAGCCAAAGAGTAGAGAAAGTAATCCCAATACTAAACAAGTGCATCATAAAAGGATACACAACTAGAAAATAACGACGTGGTATAGAGAACAATGGTAAATAACAGATGGACCAGTGACAGGAGTAGCATAGTAGGCCAGTGCAAGCATCAGATCTACCAAGCTAGCTAGTCTGCATCGGATTCAGTGTCAGAATACGAAGTTACAAAGTAGAGGGAAGCCAAAAATGGCACTGGCTCTGATACGATGTTAGACCAGGTAGTAACTCCTCAAAATAAATTTGTTCCTATTCATTCAGGTTGGTCTTTATTATATACATGAGGGAGAGATTTTTCAGTTCATCTCCCGGTGACTATTCATATTTCTTATTATTTATTTACATCAGTTACACTTATTCACCCAATCCTGATGATTAGGTGTCAACATCTATTACTCATCTAGAAGACAAAGTTATTTATATATGTGATGGATATTCCCTAGTAGGCGAACAAAGGGTATGTTATAAACACAAAATTATTAAATATTTATATCATGTAGATCCATTTCCACATTTATATGGCTTTGTTGTTGAAAATAACAATGTTGGAAAATGCCAAAAAGATTGATGAAACCTATAATGAAACCATTGATGACATATACAACTACAGTGCTGAGAATGAAAATGGTGTCAAGAAAATCATTGATGGAGAATAGAAGCTTGACCAAATAAATTCTTTCTCTAGACCACATCAAATGCAAATATGTTCTCTACTCCATGAACATGTGGATAATCATTCATGCACTAAATTTTTAAAATGAAATGTAGATAATGAACCTCTATCAAATCCACATGAAGTCAATGTTGAGGGACAATTTTGGGGCCTAGTAAAGGTGCACTCTAGAACGATGGATGATATAGGTCAAAATGATCTTGAAACTAGCAGGAGGGAATTTTATCAATGTAGTGATAAACACAATCTAGTTTATGTGACCACTTATCTTATGGGGAACCTTTCAAAATCCAATTCACATCAATAAGATCTGTATACACATAGGTAACTAGAAAACACAAAATTGTAGGAAATAAAAAGAAAGCTACTAGGAGGAGAAACCAGTTTGGATATTATCATGATCCTTATGATATTTTTCATAGGGAATATGCTCTCTAGCACATTGAATATGTGGTTCATCCTGAGTAGACTATTTTCTTGCATCGTTACATTGGTGTCAACACTATGAGTGAAAGGGATAATGCCAAGTTGCATATTTAAATTAGCCATGTTGGAACCAAGAAACCAGTCATTCACAAGTTGCAACTATAGGACTATTTATCACCATGAAAATATAGCTAAAGGAAAACATTTTGATGTTAAATGAGTGCCAGAAACCTTGTACAACCTTGTGGTGAAGTAAAATTATAAGTGTAGACACAAACGAATTCCTCTAGACTGATAATGGGTCTAGCCACAATAGATACATTCTATGCAAGATTTCCTTAGGTTATAATCAATCAAGAGGGCCTACCTCTTGGTCACTTATCCTATTTTATGATGTCCTTGCTTACTCACTCCAACTATCTCTTGCTTCCTTCATCAAGTTCTTGAAAGTAGTAAACAACAATAACCTACAAACATAATAATAGACAAATTGCAACCGAACCTGCTTAACAAGTCAAGAAACATTAAGACATGAATATGTAATATTACAAAACATATAGGAAATAAATAGATAGTTTCATATATTAATCTCAAAAAGAGATTACAACCATTCATCTTGAAGTTTTTGTCTTCCACTGATGAGACCAGGTTCCCACATACTTCTGTTAGCATTCCATGATCACTTCAAACAACAATAGTTCTAAAGCTCTTCCCTTTAGGCTTCACTCCAAACCAAAACACACTTATCCCTCACACAAATAGATAGCTATGACTAGTAATAGCTTGCTTATCTACTCAAAACCAAAATAGCATCAACACTCAACCAAAACTCTGAAACTATAACACCAACAATGGTTTGTGCTTGGGAAGAAGAGAGGTTTAGATATGAAATATGGATGGGAGATAGATTCTCTTCTCAAGGGAGAAGGACTTATCCCTTTAGGCTTCACTCCAAACCAAAACACACTTATCCCTCACACAAATAGATAGCTATGACTAGTAATAGCTTGCTTGTCTACTCAAAACCAAAATAGCATCAACACTCAACCAAAACTCTGAAACTATAACACCAACAATGGTTTGTGCTTGGGAAGAAGAGAGGTTTAGATATGAAATATGGATGGGAGATAGATTCTCTTCTCAAGGGAGAAGGACTTATCCCTTTAGGTAGTTCCATAATTATGGGGGAAAGGAGCCCTAACTATCATCCTTGACCCCATACAGCTAAACCACTTACCAGACTTCTGTTACGGAGCTTCTAGAGCTGGAAGCTTTGAATTTCCATAGTAGGACAGACATGACTAAAACACCACTCAGTCACTCCATTCGGCATGAGGAGTAATGCTAATCTCTACACATTAGCGTAGGGGAGATAAAGGCCATTAGCACCAATCTTGTAAACTGGGCAAAACAAAAGTTTCAGGGGAAATGGTGCAAAAGGAAATTTATCTACTCATGAAGAGGGACATAATGGGAGTTTCTTCATGAAGGAAAAGCATGCGAGGTTCACTGTATATGTCCTCTAGGATCAAGGAATGGGGAGTACAGGGTTAGTGAAAACATGATGTGTAGCAGATGCCCCCTAAAGTGTGAAGGTTGAGTTGGCTTGAGGGATGAAAGGCTTTATAAATTACTGTGGGGAACAAGTCTACCATTGGAAAACCTACAAGAAAGTAGAGATACATCTACATAAACTGAGATCTATATCAAATGATACATGAATCATGGAATGGATGCAACAATATAGAGAATTATCATGTAAATGGATCCAGGTATGGGCCGACCCATCCATCAAAGAGGATCATAAAAAAACCAAGGTATGGTCACAACCATCCAAAAATGAGAAGCATCACATATGATAACTCATTGTCTGGTCGTAGCCAACCATCTGAAAGAGATATGCATGTCATCATAACCATGTCACACCACTTCGCAACCTAGACTTTCGTGATCTAAGTCCAGGGTCTTGCGCTCAAGCATGACCCGATTAAAGTACATATCCTAGCATGCAAATAGATGTGCTGATGTTGAACATGCTAGAAAGGCACTTAATTACCATTCAATGATGTAAATTGTTAACAAGCAGGAGAGAAACCACCAATAATGGAATTGGTCCTCAAGGTACTATAAGTACAATCCATGGAATGTTAATAGAGAAACTAAATTCAAACATCCGTGAAATCACTTGATCAAAAGCCAATGATGTGAACTTGTCATTGGGTGCCAAGAACTTTCCATTATGACATGCAAGATCTAAGGTACTAGAAGGGAGTCTCTCAGTCAACTTCCCAGATAATGAGTTGAAGTCGATGGAAGAAAATCATGTCAAAGGAGGGCCATAATGAATCCCACATTGTCGACACAATATGAGAGGATGAAAACTAATTTTAAATGATACAGAGAATCAAAGGTAAGTGTAACTACAGAAGGACAACTCTTGAACATATCAACCACACAACTAGAAGTTTGCCAACTTTTGGATCCATAGGACTGCTAGTCATGATGACGTAGTGGATACTAGATGGAAGGAAAAATGAACAACCCAAACTAGAAGAAGGTCAATGATATAGAGGAGGATGTCCTAACTCGACATGAAGCAAAGAGTGTCATGTTTAAGAGTGATCTTCCAACATGACTGATAAATTTCCAAAATTTTCCCCACCATTTCTGGCAGGTACCCCAGATATTTTTAATTGCAAGATTGAAGGGGATAACATATGTTTGCATTGAAATTTCATCCTTCAGATGAATCTGACCTAGTGAGTTTAACGAGCCCTAGGAAGAATAAGCTCATGTTCTTCGTGGTGACGAAGATGATGTCATTTAATAGTTTGACGAGTCTGGGAAAGGTGTAACTCGTTATATTTTTCATGTTTGGGGAGTTTGAAAAAGACACGTAAAAGAAAACTCCACAAGGTCCCTTTTCGTACATTTATGTGTCTCGAGCCCAAAAAGGTAGGAAAAAATACTTGAGAGAACTCTTGACCATTTCAGTTGAGTACCTTTTTCGTAAATAGTGCCTCCCAACCTAAAAAAGGGGTAAACTTATACTAGGCACATGATGTTTTGTATCCATTAACGAGTTCGAAATGAAAAGGGCTTGGCCATATTTTCATTTTTGAAGGGTTGGAAAAGAGCTTGAAAGCACACCCCCCATTTTATTCTCTTTTACGAGTCAAAAGGGAAAAATACTGAGCAATATTTTCATTATGAGTTCAACAAGTCGAGAAAATATTTGGAACGTGACTTGGCTTGGAAGAACAAGTGGTATAAAGGGTAGCAACTGGTTCCAGAAATGGAGGAACTACTCAAAACATGTAATGGTCACGAGGCTCACTAATATAACAACTCATCATTGCTTTCCCTCAGCAAAGAAAAGACAACCAAGTGAAATAATATGATTAGCCAAAGAGATGGTGGTGATGGAATGAAAGAACAAAGGCCCATCTAGCAGAAATTAGCTGATAAAAATGAAAATCACGAGATGTAAATTGGGCATGGGTTCATTTTTGCACAAGCTTAAACCATGGAGAACTCTGCTTCAATTCAAATTCATGTCTATGCAACCTTGAAACAAAAAACTATGCTTCAGTTTTGTTTCATTTTTAGACAAACTTGAAACAAAGACAAACTATGCTTGAGTTTGGTTTCATTTTTACACAAGCTTCAAACAAATACATACTATGCTTGATTTAAGTTTGCATGCCCCCATCATAATGAATCAATCAAGGTACGTGCCTTGCAAGCTTCATTTCAATCAAATAGATGGATGGAGTTAAGGTTCACTTTCGACATCTTGGGAAGAATTGACTGGGATTTTATGAGATCTTAATCAAAGACTCGATTTGGAAAAGGGAGTTGCTTCATTTTTTAATGAGGTTTACACAATAAAAGAACTATTCTCAAAACCCTTGCTTCATTTTTTAACAAGTTTCAGACAAGACCGAGAACTATCATCATGACTCCTTTGTTTCATTTTTTAACGAAGTTGACACAAGACTGGGAAATATCCTCATGATGTTTGTTCATGATCCATAAGAGAACATGGCTCTTAAGAGGTCTTCACTAGATAGAAGAACCACACTCTGGGAGGAATACATGTCATTTGGTACAAAAGATAGACCAAGCTCCAATGCCTCGAGTACATAATGTACTATACCATCTGTATGATTTATCTAGGTCTGAGTGTGACAATGGACCCTTCGAAGATGTTTTATTTTCGTGATGTGTTAAATTACATTTTTAAATGAAAATCAATGAATGCATCTGCATGTTGTAAAGAGGAGGAACATGACAATCATTAGTACATGAAAACATAAGATGTTGATAACGGAGTTCATCCAAGAGGAACTATGTCTCCGAGCCCTGGTGTCAAGATGGTGTAGGTCATTGCATTAAGTGTTGTCAATAGTGATGATGTACATAAGAGATGATGTCGCTATCATACAAGGAAAACTCCCTAATGTAAGAGTGGCTCCAAGATATTTTCTGCTACAAGAACCCTCAGTCAAAAGGACTCCTATCAGTATGACAGCAACTCGTGCATGATTATAATGAACATACCGCCAACATGGCACAAAAGGGATTTCAAAGTAATCATACATGGAAACACATGAGTATCCTAGCAACATACAACAAAGGGATCTGAAATAAAAACATGATGAATCATAACAACAAGTACATCACACAAATGATCAAGGAGGAATTATGAAAACAAGTAAGAAACAAGACCCCACATCAAACATCAAACAGGGATCTATGCAACACAATGCATAGAAAAAGAAGTACATGAACACACTGCATATACCTCACATACAGGGGCCAACTGAGGAAAAGGATGTCAAGTTGCTGAAGTTGGTCGCACGTCAAATCTAGGGTCATCGAATCTCATGGAAATGGTTACTTGCGCATGAATGTTGACACCTGCACTCCACTTAGAAAATTAGCCGAAAAATGAAATGAGAAAATGGAAAATCTGAACACACCATTAGGTTTTTGGTGTTGAATAGTGAAAAATCGACTGTCAAATTTCTAAATTCTGAGAAAGTGGAAATTTGGAGCTTAAGGAATCTTTTAGATTCCCCCTAGATTCCTAAAATATTCCCTCCTCTGGGTCCTTTCGAAATCTGTTGCTCAGATAAGGAAACTGATTATGCCATTGGGTTCATGTCACTGGCAAGTGTAAGATTGACATAAAGTTTGTCCAATTTGGACAATGGTAAAATTTCACCCTCCTAGAAATTTTTCTCAATCATGGTTCCACCTATAATAAATTAATTAAAAAGTTATTGCCTCAAATTTTATGCCTACTCCTAGTTCCTCCATCCTGCCCCCGGGTGCACTATGCACATGAGTTTTATATAAATTCTGTGGCATATTAATCAATGAGTTCATTTAGGTGGATTGGTTAAATTTCTGCATTATAAGGAGGAGTTCGAGTGGTCAAACCCTAACCCCTCCATTTTAACATGTATTTTGTTTTACAGGATCCTCATTTTTTTTTTTTTGGTTGGGGGTTAGGTTCACATTGGGTGGCTCGCCCCATAACCTCTGGAGTCCCACGTTGAGTGTTGGCACATTAAATGGTATGAGGGTGAACATTTTTTTGGGTCATTGTTTTGTTTGTTGTACATGGTTCACTCATGGGGCCGCTCGGTGGGAGTTGGCCCCTGTGCGCCGGGGGAGTTCAATCCCCACCGGCCCTGCTATGACTATTGCATTTATGTATGGTGGACATGGTATGGGCCGGGTCCACCCTTAGGTGGCCCTCCTAAACCAAACATAATATGGTTATATGGTTACGGTGGTGTTGACCGAGGGTCTGACGGGGTCATCGTCATCAGCCACTCTAATAATTAAATTTCGGTAACATAGTTTTTGTTATGAAACCAGCTCACAAAAAGATAGAAAAGAGAGATCCACGCCTTAGAATTCAGCCTCTTCGAGGGGGCAACCTCCTTTACATTA
The DNA here is from genome assembly GCA_000404065.3 of Pinus taeda. Lineage (NCBI taxonomy): Eukaryota > Viridiplantae > Streptophyta > Pinopsida > Pinales > Pinaceae > Pinus > Pinus taeda. Next base: position 61,929 of record APFE030789561.1, read on the forward strand.
CATAAATGAACAATTCTTCGATGATACAAATAAAAAGACCTCCTTTCTATATATAGGAGTCTAGGGCTCATAATATAATCAGAGCCGACATAACAATAATAATGTAAGGGCACAATAATAACAATAGTGGGCTTCTATGGGGACATAGATGTATATATGTATGTATGTATGTATGTAATAGGTTGTTTTTTTTTAAATTTATCTAACATAAAAGTTATTAGACAAATTAGAGAGGCACAATTTCGCCCATTTTCAGGAGCCAGGTTTCATGCCTCGGGGTCAGTCAACTTGTAGGATACTTAAGCCTATCCCACAACCAAACTTTGACCAGAACATTGATTGGCTCATTCTCCCTCATATGAGATTAGATTGACGAATTGTTTGCACTGCGACAATCAGGATGATAAGAAATACATTCTAGTCCTTGTTTGAAATCATTTTGATCACTTTGATTTTAGAACTCCCATATGCACCCTTTGTCATGGGTGTGTCCTTGGAGCTACCTGGATCAATCATCCCCACTGAGGAGCTTTTGTTCCTCCAAAAAAATGAAAAATAATCTGCAACTTCTCTGTGCCTTGTCTACATCTCAAGTGTCTTGAAAATTTTCACTTCCATCTCCTTCACCCTTCTTCAGAGCCTTAAGCGATGATCTGACATTTGCAACCTCTGCACCCTGTATTACATTGTTTTGCAAATTACATGGCTGACTTTCATGACCAACTAATGACTCGAGCATCTTATGCTTGCCATGAGTTTATAAAATGTACTTGATTGTTAAGTTTACATTAAGATAGACACAATACTCCAGCTACAAAAACAAGGACATCATATCATCATTGCTTCAACAAGTGATGGAAAAACACATGATCACTGCAGCACATGATTTACAAGCATAAGGCCAAACACCATTGCTTTTCTTTGACAAATGATGGAAACAGGACATCACTTTCATAGTTTATCGTGCAACTCAAAATAAGTCCTCACATCATTGTTGCTTAACAAGTGATGGAAAACACATCATCAATTTTACATTTTAAAATGCAACAAATGATTTACAAAAGCACGACCATGAAATGCTAGCATATCTAGAAACAATTTTTTGCTTATCGAGGTGAATGGGTCACCTCCTTGTGGCACATTCAATGGTTGAACAACTACCTCACCTGGTTCATGCACTGACACTTTATATTTAAGGCATTGCTCTGGATGGAGCCTCCAACATGTGGCCCTTTTATGGCTACTTCTGTCGCAATGACTGGGATAGGTCTTCTTCATCCAGATTTTCTTAGCATGTCTTTTTACTTGTTGTTGAGAGAGTCTTTCACGCTTCATCCTTTCATGTTCTACCATTCTTTTGCAACACTTATAAAATGTAATGTTATGTAATCCACAAAAGGTACATGTCTTTCGATGCCATGTTTATGCTCATCGTTAACAACATGATCATAATCAAAATGAACATTCGAATGTTGAAAGCGGTTATACCTTTCCTTATCATCTTTGGTGTTGGTATGTCAATGAGAGCTTGCCTCAGCTCTTTCCTTGCAATGGGAAGATGGGGATGTGTTCCCATCATTTCCTTTCCTTGATGATTTTGACGATGTCTTAGAAGAATCTGACACCTTTGAGCATTCTCCCTTGTTGTATCTCAAGCCTAGAAATTGAATTCTCTGCAAAACCTCGAACAGTTGAGTTATGCCTTGGTTATTAACACCAAGTTTTTTTTCTTGCTCGTGCTTTGTCCTTGTAAGGAGCCTCATGTTTGTCCTTGTAATTAAGATCTCCACATCTTCAACATTAATCATATCATGTGACGATGAAACAGAAAGGAAATCAACATCTTTTACCTCCGCTGTCGAATTGGAAAGAACTGATGAGGGCTTCTCATCATCTATTGTTGGCGGTTTGCTAGTCGCCTTGGCACATTCCCCAACTTCCTTTCTGACATACCCAAGTCCACCCTGATGGGATAATTCTTCTACTTTGATGGGGTTGACAATAGCTTGGTCATTAACGCCCAAGCCTTTTCCTTCATACCCCATTTTCTTCAACAGTTTGGAGCCAATTCCTATGGTATGATTTTCAAAAACATCAAAATCATTATCAAGATTCATACATGAATTCAAATAATTACTTTTTACCTCACATGGGTCACACTATGGCTTTTCCAAGGCCTCATCCTTAGCTTGCAGCTATTGTAGCAAACTTTATTTTTCCTCTTTCTCTTCATGTAGACGCACCTTGAATTCAATGTTATCTATTTGAAGATTCTTGTTTTTGTGCTTCAGTTCTTTTAGGGCCTCTTCCATGGCTTGCAACTAAAGATGCAATCACTCCTCTTCCTCTATCTCTTTTTGTAGAGTTTCATACATTATTTCCACTCTTTTGGAAATTTTGAGCATGGCCTCGTACATAACCTTTTCATCCTCTACCACTGCACATTCCATTTTTTACGCTTGCAATTCACATCTATGCAAAGACCGCTCTGATACAACTTGCAAATTTTGTGAAACAAAATACATGTTAAAATGGAGGGGTTGGGGTTTGACCACCTGACCTCCTCCTTATAACGCAGAAGTTTAACCAATCCACCTAAACGAACTCATTGGTTAATCCACCATACAATTTATATAAACCTCATTTGCACAATGCACCCAGGGGAAGGATGGAGGAATCAGGAGCGGGTATGGAATTTGAGGCGATAATTTTATTAATTAATTTATTGAAGGTGGGACCATAATTGAGACAAATTTCAAGGAGGGTGAAATTTTTGCAGTGTCCAAATTGGACAAACTTTATGTCGATCTTACACCTCTCAGTGATAAAAACCCGATGGTACCATCAGTTTCATGATCTAAGTACCATATTTGCAGAGAACCTGGCAGAGGGAACCTTTGAGTAATCTAGGGGAATCTAAAAGATTCCTTAAGCCCCAGATTTCAACTTTCTCAGAATTCAGAAATTTGATAGTCGATTTTTCACTATTCAATACCACAAATATGATGGTGCGTTCAAATTTTCCATCTACTCATTTCATTTTTCGGCCACTTTTCTAAATGGAGTGCAGGTGTCAGCATTCATGTTTGAGTAACCATTTCCATGAGATTCGACGCCACAAGATTCAATGTGTGACCAGCTTCACCAGCTTGACATCCTTTTCTTTAGATGGCCCCTAGATGTGAGGTATATGCAGTGTGTTCATGTACGTCTTTTGCTATGCATTGTGCTGCACAAATCCCTGTTTCATGTTAGATGTGGGATATTCTTTCTTACGTTTTTTCATGATTCTTGCTTGACGTGATGCAAAATCATTTGTGTGGTGTACTTGTTGTCATCGTTCATCAATTTTTTATTTGAGATCCCTTTGTTGTATGTTGTTGGGATATTGATGTGTCACCATGTATGATTACATTGAAATCACTTTTGTGCCATGTTTCCAGGATGTTCATTATCATCATGCATGAGTTCGTGTCATACTGATAGGAGTCCTTTTTGACTTAGAGTGTTGTCATGTATGATTGCATTGAAATCCATTTTGTGTCATGTTTCCAGGATGTTCATTATGATCATGGATGAGTTTGTGTCATACTGATAGGAGTCCTTTTTTATTGAGGGTTCTTATAGTGGAAAATCTCTTGGAACCACTCCTGCGTGAGTAAATTTTCCATGTATGATAGAGACATTATCTCTTATGTACATCATCACTATTGATAACACTTAATGCAGTGGCCTATACCATCTTGACACTAGGGCCAGGAGACATAGTCTGTCTTGGACAAACTCTATTATCAATGTCTTATGTTTTCATGTGTTGATGATTGTCATGTTCCTCTTCTTTATAGCATGCAAATGTATTCATTGATGTTCTTTTAAAAATCAAGTTTAACACATAATGAAAGTAAAAGGTCTTGGAAGGGTCCTTTGTCACACCCGAACTAGCATTAGTGATCATAAGCAGAGGTGGATAAGAAACAAGTAGTCACATAATTGACTTGTGCCAGGAAAGACACTTCTTGCAAACAAGAGCCGATAGGGGATGATGGTTGCAAAGGAGGCGCTAGGTGACCAATGAATGACAATTCATCAATATTAACAATTCTCCCTTCATGAGGAAAACAAACCACACAAAAAAGTGAAGAAACAGGAGCTCCCATGACATAAACATAGTCATGTCCAAGGAAAATATTGAAATGTGATGGAACCTGGACTACCATCACGTCTATATAGATGGTCTTTCCTACCAAAGTAATTGGGAACTTTGGAAGGATCCCTAAGTGTTGACTGGATCATCCATTGAAAGCCAACAGATTCTAGGTGACAAGCACAAGCTGTGGGGAACCCAATGCTTGCCAAGTAGTAGAAGACATGATGCTAACAAGTGCACCTTCATCTAATATAGTGCTTGGTACTACCATATTATAGGCTTGTACTGTGATCTAGAAAGCCACATAAGGTGGGGGGAAAAAAGCAATCAATGGACCCCAATAAAAAGAGACGACAAAACTACTTGGTGAGGGGGTCATATGATTACCCCCATCCTCTACAAGAATAGGAGAAGGACTCTCCTAAATAACTAAGATGGGAGGGTCACTCTTTGATTCATGAGAATTTGAGTAGATGAGCAGAACATGAGCAGTATGATCACCATTCTCTCCCAGAGCAGAGTGAATAACTGAAGGTGGAGCCAAGTTGACAAGCCAAGTTGACATTCTTTTCAACCAATGGTTGGTTTTAAATCGACACAAGAGAGTTTCGCTCAGGAAGTCCAGGATGAGAAAGAGATGACTCCAGGTAAATCTCGTTACCAAACGGGAGAGGGTTATAAGGAAGGCTCTAATAGCATCAGGAAGTTGGGATTGAGGACCTGCAAGGTTTTCCAAAACTTTGGAAGCTTCATCCGTAAGAGGACAAAGGTGAAGAAGATGCTCTCCTTCACATAATCTTCAAGGGAATCTAATATTCCCTTTGTTCTTACCATTTCTAACCAAGGATGAGACATCAAAATGATCTAGTAAGGAACATAACTTTTACCAGGAATATTTCATGGGAAGTTAATTTTTAGAACACTGAAACAAAACTTTGCCTTTACATGTTTCAAGAGTCGAGAAAAGAGAAAAAGGTGATTCTAGTCACTTTCAGAATTAACGAGATCGAAAGGACAAGTTCTCGATGATATTTTCAAATTTAAAGAGTCAGTCAAGATAAAAAATGACTACTCAAGGTAATCTAGGCATGAAGGATTACTAGGTAACCATGAACTACAGAATACCGAACCAAGAAGTACAAGCAGACAATCTGCCTGAATGTTGTGTTCGGTGTATCACATTTACAAGGTGGTAGACTCAGCTTCCAATGGATAAAGGATTGAAAACCTAGTGGGGTCTCCCTTTATATATATGACGGTATGAGGAGCATAAGTCCATACTAGCATTTTCTAATGCCGAAGCGAATGAAAGATGCTAGGTTTAAACACATCGCAACACATCTCTAGCCTCGACCACTAAATGTGAGTGCTAAGTTTCAATGCTTCCTTAGGTTAATGCAATAAATTTTAACAGTTGATCTTGAATTATGTTTCAATTAAAAGGCTCTACCACTATCATCTAACAAAACTTCTACATAGAGCTATATGAGAAAAGAGATCTTTGTCTTCAATGAAAGTTATCACTAATTGAGAGATAGAGAACGCAAAATTAATGCAACAATAGAAGAATGAAATCTTCCACTAATAAATATTCTAAATGCACTTAACCTTCCTATAACAACATAAGAAGTTTCATTTCATTTCCATGCCTATGATGATGCAATTCTAGCATCTCAATAACGCTACTCATGTAATATTTTTTCTTAAGTAAACTAGAATCATGTTCTTATTTTCATAAAATGCAAAACGAATCTTTCACATAGAGCACTTTAATGAAAATTTTCACAATTCCGAACAAACAAGCATCAATCAAATCCAAAGCATGATAAATGAATTAAAAGCAATTTCTTCCCTGAATTGAACAAAACAAACGCACAAGCGCTTCAATTAAGAAACCAAGCAATCTAATCTATGCTTCGAAAGAGAAAATATACACTCGAAATAAGAGAACAAATAAGAAAACTAGTGGTGTCTCCCAACATATAGGCAATGGTACGTGGAGAAAATTTATGTGTTAGAACTTTCTAATGCATAACCCTTCAATGAGAGAATCCCGTATAGTTTCCATATGTGGAGTGCTTCCAATATACCTGAAAGTACTAGAGAACGATCCTATATACTTCCATACGTGGAATGGGATATCACCCCCAAGATACAATGCTGGAAGATACCAACAGTTGCTAGTTTTATAGATGTTGAAACATGTCTCTATCCTAGACCTCTAAATCTTTTATGTTAATGAAAAACTATCCATAGGTTAATTGAGGTAAATTTTAAGTTTATCTTGAATTATGTTTCAATTTTAGGGCTCAAAGAGATATCACCTAAACACCTAAGATGTAGCTATATGAGAAAAAGAATTATTTTCAAATTCGATGAAAGATAAACTAATAAGGGGAGAGATTTCAAATAATGATGCAAAAAGTTGTAATACAGCAAACAAAGTGCCCTTAACTAGTTTTTTACTTTTCACTTCCCAAACGAAAATTTTCAAAAGAAAAACGATTTTCAGTTTTACTAAGATGCACTTATATGAAATTTCATTTTTCTTTTTGTTTTGAGTGATTTGATGGAGCTAATGCACACCTTATCTTTCAATCACTGAAAAGTGCGATATTTTTTCAATGGTGAATCTCATTAAATTAAATTTTCAGTGCAACTAATCTAATGCACTTTTACAAAAAGTAGATTTTTGAAATGAAAACTAAATAAATGCAAGATAAATTTCTTCTATGATTGAAAAATAACTACTAACTCATAATCAATAGTAGATTAGTCTTTTCTCAATCATACAAGCAACAAACAATGATTTTAGTTGATTCAATACATAAAAAACTCAATCAAATTTTCACTTTTACTACTTAAGGGACAAGATTGACTTTCACACACCATAGAGGAATTGAAAGAAAATAGACAAAATCTTACACATAAAGCGTAGTGAAATGACCTCAGAGACTAAGAAACACTAGAGTTTTCACCAAAATCCCTAACAATTCTCAAATTGAAGGACCATCACGACTTTATATAGTAAAAAACATGCTGACAAGGTTATCAACACTACTTTTCATAGCAAAAATCGTGATGGCAGCACTACTTTCTGTAACAATACTCGTGTTATTCTTTCACATGGGTAGACAATTGAATATAGGGTGTTCATTGTGACTGTATAGCGAAAAACAATGCTAACATCGTGGCCAACACTAATAAAACATGCGGTGACTGAGGAAATTTTAGGAAAAATAAGAAAGGCTCAAGAATAAACTCTAGACGTTACACTCGAAGACACTAACAATTAAGAATACATACCGAAAATAAATCAAAACAAAGGGTTGTTCAATTGTTGGCCAAACTTAAAAAGAAGGTAAAGGATGAAAGGAGGAATGAAAGGGTATAGGCTTCCCCTGTGGAGTCGCCAATTTTGTAACTAGGCAATCCCTTCTATGGATAGAAGCGATCCCTCTAGGAAATTGTGTGGGTCTAGTGACAACGGTGGCAAAAAAAAAAATCTTCCCTAACCTATATTAGAACAACAAATGAGAAAGGGAGATGCCCTACCTCTCTCCTCTGTGCTTTTCCTTTAATGATGATCCTGATCCGCTAGCTCCCAGGCTCGCTTCTCGTTTTTCCTTGTGTGTAGGTACCTACAAGAGAGATTAAAATAGAACAAGAGAGATCATAGCATATGTATTCCAATGTAATTCATACAATAGATCAAGGAGTATTGTACTAAGAAAGCTATCATAGACGAGCTTATGTGAAGTAAAACATAGTTTATATTAACGATTAAATCAAAGAAGGAAGGATTGAACCAATGTGTTGATGTTGAAGGCCTCCTTTAGGATAGTTCCAATTCCAAGACAAACTTAACAAGGTCCCCTTTCCTCTCTCACCAATGGCAACATCTAAGTACACCTGAGTAGAATAATGGAAATCAGTAATGAGCAACCCATTTAGGAAAGTGAAGAATGGATTTATAGTGATGGAGAAAGAGTTAGAGATCTACCAAAGGGGGAAGAACGTCCTTATTCTAAAGGTAAGCTTCCTAAAGGTAGGATCAAGCTCTCTAAATGGGAGAACTCAACCATATCTTCATCCAACAACACCAGCTTGCGTTCTTAAGACTTCTAGTAAGAGAAGCTTCTGCTCCATTTTTGGAGGAACTACTTGAAAAGGACCAACATAGATTTTCCTATCAAAACTCACACTACCATCACTAGTCACTAGTTAGACGAAAGGTTACCAACATGGAATTGCATACGCAAAGTAGTGATGGTCTTGCAAATTAGGGTTTTTCACAAGTTTCTCAAGAATTACTTAAAGACATTAGTTCTCCATCTCTAAAGGGATGTGTTGAGCATATAATTCATGGTGAATAATCTTACACAACTTTTGTCACTTTACAAAATTTGTGATGGGAGTGGGACAAAGGACAAGACTTCGGATACAGAGTTGGAAAATGACAAAATGCAGTGTAACAATGAGACACCCATTTTCGCTTTGAGGGTCTTTATGAAAATATAAATGTAATTAGTAGAGTGCTTTCCATTGCTCATTCTTGGTTTAAATCCTTTTTAATTGGTTATTCACACTTCTCATTTTCATTTGAAGGTTTGGAGTAAATGAAGTCACCATATGTCATCTTTAAAAGGAAAGGGTAATATCTCTTTTCATTCTCTATTTCATGGAGTTAGGATTTGTATTGTGAAAAGAGAGGGTCTTTAAATCGTTTCCATTATTTTCACTTCAACAATTATTCTATCACAAAATTGAAGGATTATGTTGACTTCTTGATGACTACTATATTTGTGGATGTTTTTCCACCCATCAACAAACAACCCTCTTACTTAAATGACGTTTATCTTATTATGGGGTACAACTCCAAATTTTATAGTTGGGGTTTTCTTTTGATGTTGTGCAACAAAATTCTGCTCCAAATCTTTGTAATTTCCTTTTAATTTTTTTGGGCTCATAAGATCAAGGTTTAATTATTTGTATTTAGATACATGCAAGGTTTTGGAGTGGTTGTCGAAATGATCCTTGATGGGTAATAATATTTTCTATTTATTGTGTAATCCCTGTAACTTTGTTTTTTTGTTCTTCCTCATCGAGGGTTTTAGTTTAATTCAAAATTTTGTTTTGCAGATGTGGAATTGTGATACACACATCGTTCTTCCTTGAGTTATGACTTCACTTTTTCAATACTTTAATTCTAACGTTACTATGTTATAAGTCAACTTCCTATTTTTTCATTCACACGCCTAAGCTATGATTATTGTTTCTTGGAAAAATTCTTTTCCAACCCTAACAAGGGTCTCCATAAGCTTATTACTCTTAATGTATTTTACCATACACGCATCAAATTTTCCAGTCATGGCCTTAATACATTTCTCTTTTATTAAATGGGATATTATGGTTTCGTTCTTTTTGGCTCTGACCGCTTTGAATGCATACTCTCTAGCTTCTAATTTTGAATTATGTATGGAAATAGAGAAGTATATTTTTGTTTTCATTGCATTATGACTCAACATGTTTTCTTTCTACAATGGTGTATAGAAACATTGTTTTAATTTCTACTAAGTTTGGTTATAATATGAATTCTATAATTTCTTTATTTTCCTAGTACAATAAGTATAGTAATTAAGTAATTAGAATCTCTCGCAAATAATTTGTCTTTTATGTCAAGTAAATTAAATTAATTCTTTTATCAAACTCTTAATAAAAAAATATGGGGCATTAGGCCTTGGAACTATTTCTTCAGTTTCAGGCTATTAAGCCTTAAGGCCATATTGATTTACATCTGACACTTAGTTTTGACATTTATAAGTATAGTACATTTAAGTTTCTTATACTTAATTTTTACATTTAAAAGTATAGTACATTTAAGTTTCCTCAGGAATATATATGAGTAATAGCTCGTTGTTTCTTCATATTTCTATAATCTTTCTCAAGTGATATTGAGAGAGTTCTTTTAATCCAATATATATTTTACACAACCACACTGTCGTCTTTGAAAATTCAAATATTAAGTTCCATTTATTATACACACCATTTTGAGTAAAAGAGTCCAACTACTTTAACCCTTCTTTGTATTGTGGGTCCCATTTCTCTTATACTATCATTGCATTTTTCTTTTGTTTGTACTAGTATATAGATATAAATTTCGATGTTCATGTTACAAAATATTATATATTTGCTTCTTTCTATACCTTCATAGCCTATAAGTAGAAGTACAAACATAATTTCATAACTTTGCTTCAATAATTAAATTAGTATTTTTTATTTCCAAATAATTAATATAATATATATATAGATAGATATAATATATATATAAACTCCGACATTCTCAAGATTTATTTATCATTAATTCCCAGCATTGTTTAGAATCTAACAATATATAAAGTATAACCATCATGTAATTATAAAGATCAACTTTCATGATTCATTTGTCTTTTGGCATAATCATTCTTTTACATTTCGACCCTATAATCCTTTACTATTATCTACCAATGATGCATGTTATTTATTATTATGTACATCGACAAATCCTCTCTGATAATTTCTTATGGTATTTATCACTTATATGTCCAATAAAAAAGATTTTCTAAAAGATCATTTAAATTCAAAATATCATATTCCTAATTTGTTTCTATCTTTTCTATTCGAACTCAAGTTTATACGCTCATAGGCACTAATTTCCATGCCATTTCTATGTAGTAACTTTCACACAACATGCCTACTTCCTATCCATGAAACCACTAACTCCTTTCATAATTTTGTTTCTTCTGGTTTGTCCTCTTTACTTCAGTGACCACATATAATAATAATCATGCATGCAAGAAGAATTTGAATTTCTTTTATTGTCAAATTACCAAATAATATAAGTTGCAGTCTTACTTCAGCGATGGCTGACGTTCATTAACATTATCATTTTTTTTTATAGTAATTCCATAGGACGTGATAGCTACTCATGCAAATCAAATATATAGAATAAAACTTCAACCAATTATTTTTAACCTTCAAACATATTCATAAATAAACATAGAATAGAATTAAATAAATCGTTCCCTATAACCAAAATGTTTGGGAATATTTAGAAATAGAGAATGTTCCACCAACATCTGCTAGTTCCTATTCAGCTAAAATTTTATTTCTCTCTGGAATCAATAACCTCCTTAATTCCTTTGTAATTTTTATTTATATATTTCTTCCCAATAGAATTTGAGCTGCGTCATGCTTTAAGGTTTAACCACTTTTTTCTTGCGATTTTTTTTTTCCAATTTTTTTTTTAAACATATATTTCTCTCCCACGGTGCTTTAAAGTTTATTCCATCTCACTTTGTATTTGTATCCAACTAAGTGATTAACATAATCTTTCTCTCTTGTTGTGTTAATGTTTTATTATTATTTTCTCTTAGAGATTTTTCGGTGAATTTTAATGAAGTTCTACCATGTGGACTTAACCACCAATAACTTTTCATAAGATGACAAAAGGTATTATAAAATTATAGCTATCTTTCCTCAATATCCAAAAATAATTTATTTATTAACACATTAATAATAATAATAATTACATCATCACATAAATCCCATAATGGTTTCCATAACCATTCAATGCAATAATAGTTTAATGTCTAAAAATAGCCAGTGTTTAGAAAAACAACATAGCGTGTTAAAATTTCCATATGTTGAGTGCATGTCATGCATTATTTGATGGTGGGTATACCTTTAGTGTTTCTTTAATGTTTTTAGGGGTTTTAGCGATACCATCCAAGGATCTACACTCAAGGACAGGAATATCAACCTCTTCTCAGGCATTATATGGCAACCATAGAAAATTTTAGGGGCTAATATTAGTAGCTGGGATAATTTTCCATGATTTTTCCAAAGAAAAGATTAGCAAATTTCTGTTTTTTATAAAAATGGTTGGCCCAAATTTTACAATATAAAATTATTTTACCTTAAAAATCGCCAACATTATCAAGAGAGTATATATGAAATCATTATAAATTTGAATAATTTTACAAATACATCAATAAACATTTTATAGTTTACATATTAGGGACTAGTGAGATTTGCCAATATTTTTTAACTTTAAGGTAATTTTCCACCGTTAAATTTTTCCTTGATGTCAACTTAAATTTTGTTTAAATGGTTGTTTTGTTATCTTATTTTGACTAACCAATTAAAATTCTATAAAATTCTTTTCATGTTAAGTTATTTTTCCTATCTTTCTGATATCTCACAAACATATCATTTAGCACCATCGATTAGTCCCATCAGTCATCTACCACTATCCTAACATTTCCCAATTTTTATGATATATCTTACCTCCACTAGGAAACTTCCATCATTTATACAACCTATGGTTTTTTATCATCAATGGTCTCCATTACCTTTTCGATCCCCATCTTCCCATAGAGGTTGAACCCATAGCCATCCAAAAACGCTTGATTTTCACTACCACTATTCCATCCCTGTAGTTTCTTCGCATTGCCCCCATGTAGCCCCCAAATCATCATTCCCTTATGGTCTTTGAATGCATGAAATAATAGATGCCTCCTCTTAGTAGGTTCTATAACCAATTACTCCACCCGTCAATGAATCTTTACCAATGTGAGAAAAATTCATGTTGAGATCATTTATGAATGATTTTTTTTCTTTATAATGAATGGAGTTGATTTTAAACAATTTTTGTTTAACTTCCATGCTTTGAATCTTGTAACTATTGTAGGTTCGTATAGTGAAGGCCTATGAGATATTGATGAGGGGAACACCTTCACACTAATTGTATTATATGACGTGAGTTTTCTTGGCTTGATTTACGAAGTATCAATCTATAATAATGATAAATTATTGTGGAAAAAAATCATATCAGGGTGTTGTTTTTTTAATGTAAACAATGTAGAGACCAAGCAACTAAGCATGTGATCTCCCCTAATAAGAATAATAAATAAATAAAATAACATAATATTATAATATAAGTAAGTAAATAATAAATAATAAAAAAAAATATGATAATAGTAAATAAATAATAAACTCTAAAGAGAAGATAATAATAATAAATAATAAAAAATAAAAAACAATATTAAATAAATAAAATCATAAATAATGAAGAGAATATAATAATAATAAATAAATAAATAGTAAATAATTAATTGAGTTAAATTAAGAGGAATGTTAAATTAAATAAAACTTAATATAAGAAATAAAAATTGCATCTTGACACATGGAATGTGTGTAGGCATACCATTTTAGATTTTTGGTTTATTTAATGGACTATGAGAAAGATGAGATTCATCCATTCTTTCATCTATTCTCCGAGAAGAGAAATCTTGTGAGACAAAGAATTCTTTGGCACTACACTACTACACCAAGGGCACTTTTGAGACAAAAAAATATTTTGACTCAAAAACTCATTTTTTATTTTAGTTAGTTTATATTAAAAATTAATATCAATTGATTTGTCTTAAATATAAACTTTAAGACAAAAATAGGTTGAGACAAAAAAAATTAAGACAAAACTTTATTTAAGACAAAAATATTTCGGATTGTAGATTACTGTGGCGTGGTTTCTGAGAGGAATTCGGATTTTCCACAGTGTTCATCTTTACATTCGTCGACGTTTCGAGTCTAGACCAAGACTCATCATCAGGACTGATTTACGAAGAAAGGAAAAGAAAAAGGGTTTGTGATAAATATGTAATAGGATTGCTTTAAAGACTGTTTGGTCGACCATATGACTGTTTAATATTATTATTTACCATTATTCTAGTTGATTTCTGAATTAATATCATATTATGTTAGCTGAATATATTACTATTACTTGTCCTTATTATTATTGTTACTAATTATCTTATAATTTTTACTTGTTATTTTATTATAATTCTTTATTTATGATTTCTCATGTTAATGATTAAGTGTAATTAATTTATTATTTAGGTTTATATTATTATTGATATAATAAGTTTGATATTTTACGCAAGAATTAATCTAAAATTAAATTGTGAGATTAGTTATATGTTATTTGATTAAATTGATTAATAAGTTCTATTATAATATGTAATCTATTTATTGTTATTGCAGAAGACATTGAAGGGGAACCTTTTGGAGAGAGCGGAGAAGCTCGAAAATGGAAATCTCAAAGGGCGACAAAATATCACGCACTGCAATCTCCGCCGAGGAGGTCGTATCAGTTGATTCCTCTGTTGTTTTCTTTGTCTTTGGAAGAGGGTCAGCGGATCCTTGTGCTTTCTGCAACTCTTCGCCGAAATCTACGTTGCTCGTTGCCATTGTGGTGGACGCCGTGCACGAGAAGGGCGGGATCTTTTTCTATCAGCTCTGGCACGTTGGCCGAGCGTCCCATTCTGTTTATCAGCCCGATGGAGGAGCCCCTGTATCTTCTACAGACAAACCCATCGTAGATGGCTGGACCATCCTGATGCCGGATGGTAACCGGGGAGACTATTCCAAACCTCGAGCCCTTGTGATCTCAGAAATTCCTGGGATCGTCAATCAGTTTCGCCTGGCAGCCAGAAATGCCATGGCAGCAGGGGCTGGATACTCCAATACGGCGCATCGGCTCACGATTTCTGCATGCAAGGTTGGGGGGCTGCAGGCTGCAGATCTGACCCACCTTAAAATCGTAAGGCCCAATCTTGGCAGATCTGAGTGCCATACATTGCAGATCTTGGCCGAATCTATCCGTTTGGAACAAGATCCAGGATTATACAGCTCCCAGGAAACAGATCGGAAGGAATAGGCAGCGACTGAGAAGAGGGCGCACAATATCTGACACACAAAAGAATCATTGCAGTTTTGGCTCAGATCCCTGCGATCTAGTCCATATCCGAGCACAGAGTTGATGTTCAAGGATTTCTCTGCTCTCAACTGCGCAGATCTGGTCCTCTTTCTCCCTGACGCAACGGTTTTACAGAGGATCCACAGAGCCCTTCAAGGCAGATCCGCGTGGGGAAAAAATATATCTCAGGCAGAAGTTTTCTTCTCACCTGCGGAACCCCCTGCATCAAGAGGCGGAAGACTCAAAAGACTCTGGCCCTAAGCTGCTCCAGAAATCTTCTAAAGATTCCTCTGCCCCCTTTCAGATTCAAATAGCACAGATCTCTCGCAAAACCGTCATGCAGTGGGTAAATCCAACAGATCTGGTACAGAATCTCAAAGCTACTCTAGAGCATAGGCTTGGGATCCCCTCAGCCCTTCAGAGACTTATCTTTCAAGGTAAACAGCTCGAAGATTCTCTTCCTCTTTCTTCTTATAGCATAAAGAGCAACAACTCTCTAGTGTTCTCCTTTCGTTTGAGAGGAGGAGCTGCAGGGCAATCCTCTTCTGCTCCTCCAAACTCCTACAAAGCTGCAGTCCGCCCTGAGATGCCAGCAACCCCGGAACCTCCCAAACCCAAACCTTTTTTGGTTGACAAATTGGAGGAAGTTCCCTCTGTTGAGATCTCTTACCCTGATCTTGCAGACGACACCCAAAATTTCGCTGCAAGGGCCATCATCTGCAGATTCAATGGGCTCTGGCCACGCTCTCAGGATCTTTATGACTGGATCAAGAACAACTGGACTGACCGTTGCAAGGTTTATTTCTGTGCAAAGGGATATTTTATAGTGCTGTTCGATGACCTCAAGCACTGCTACAACGCCCTAGACGAAGGCCCTTGGTTCATGGGTTCAGCTAGCCTCTTGCTAACTCCATGGTTTCCAGACTTTGACCCAGCTTCAGCAATTATCACTAAAGCTCCTGTATGGATCAGACTCCCAAATCTCCCAGATCACCTGTGGCACACAGAAGCATATAGACAAATAGGCAATGCCTTGGGTCGCTTTCTAACGGGAGATTACACGAGAGAGTGGCAAGGGCTCTATACATATGCCAGAGTTTGTGTGGAGCTTGATTTAAGCAAGGGACTGCCAGAATACATCAATCTCAAGATCAAGGACTCTGTCTGGACCCAGTATATAGAGTATGAAAACACTGCCTTCCGATGCCGCCATTGTCACCTAACAGGGCACCTGCATAACTCCTGCCCATCGTTGTCAACAAGAACGAAAAAGGGCCTCTTCGCTCATTCCAAGCCCAAGCGTTGGGCTCCCTGTCCACCACCGCAAGCTGGAAGCTCAAGCTCCCCAAGTATGGAAAAGGAGGAAAGTGAGTCAGAACCAGATCAGATGCCTCAGCCGATGGATCCGCCCCCGAACAATATGGGGCACACCCCTGTCACAGCTAGCTCCCAGAAATGTCCCCATGAGACTTCATCCTCCGAATCAGAGAAGGAGTCCCCGGAGATAGAGGATTCCAGTCTTCAAGTTGTCCTAGCCCATTCTCCCCATGATGGCTGGACAAAAGTTAACAAAAAGAAAGGGAAAAAACATTGTGGTGTAGTTTCTGACCCGCTGGGGTAATAGCCTGATAGTCAGTCTTTGCTCTCGAATCTTCTGTTGTAGCTCTAAGATTGTATCTTTCCTCCGAGATGGAGGTTGATGAGTCCATCATTTTCGGTCTTTCGGTCTCGTGCTCTTCCTTTAGCTCTGTGTCTGTATCTTTCCTCCGGGACCTAGGTTGATGAATCCATCATTTCCGGTCTGCGGGTTTTTTGCTTTTCCTGTCTATACTATATTTTACTTAATAGATTTAATCTTTACCGAGAAAAAAAAATATGTAATCTATTTATAATTCCTCATTATCGTGTAATTAATTTGTAATTAATTTAGGGAACTCTATAATATTATTGATATAATAAGTTTATCATATTGTTAATTTATTAATTAAATAGAAATGTGGGATGAGTTATAAGATATTTTATTTAATTGATTGAATTAATCAATAAGTATTATTCTAATAAGTACCACTATATTATGTTATTTATTTATAATTTCTAATGTCTTGCGTAGTTAATTTTTAGAGGTTTATATTTTATTTATATACTAAGTTTATTATGTTGCTACTTTATTAAAATTAAAGTGAGAAATTAGTTATATGTTATTTAATTAATTGATTAAATTAGTTACTAAGTTCTATTATTAATTTATTAATTCTATTGATTTATAAATTATTTATATACTAAGTTTATTATGCTGCTAATTTACTATGTTTATTCATTGACTTACATTATTAATTTATTAATTTAATATGTTGCTAATTTATTAAAATTAAATAGAGAAATTAGTTATATGTCAACAGAAAGGGGTGTATATCATCAATTGCTCATGTGGGGAACAATATATAGGGGAAACGGGTAGGTCTGTGAGGATTAGGCTCAAAGAGCATAGTGTAGATATCCGTAATGAAAGAACCCGCTCTTCAGCCTTGACTGAGCATGTAGGTAAAACCAATCACCATATATGCCTTAAAGACCCTAAAGTCATTGCTAATGAAGATCACCATTTCAAGCGGAAAGTTAGAGAAACTATTGAAATCATAAAACACCCGCGCAACCTTAATAGGGATGGACACTTGGAAATTAGCAAAAATTGAAACTCTTTGCTCACCCCCCACGAATAATTCATCTCTCCCTTCCTTTTCCTTCTCCCTCTCCCTTCCTTATCTTGGTTGTTCCTCTCTTAGTCAAGAGCTTCCTATAGAACCATAAGAGTTTTGGCCTTTTAGCTCTTCTTTAATCAAGGATGAATCCTCTTGATGCCTAATCAATTATCCTTTAACTTAATCTCTTAAGAACTCCAAATAATATTACCTTTAATTAAAAAATATATTAATTGAATAAGCAACATAAAACTATTCCCTCTTTTTAATTTTAATCATACATAGATAATAATAAAAAACCTTATCAACATTAAGAACATAAACATATAACATTAGTTCCCTAAAATACTTCAAGCTAGGTTAAATATAGAACTTAGTAACTAATTTAATCAAATTAATAAAATAACATATAACTAATTTCTCTATTTAATTTTAATAAATTAGCAACATAATAAATTAAATTAATACTCTAAATCAATGAATAAACATAATAAATTAGCAGCATAATAAACTTAGTATATAAATAATTTATAAACCAATAGAATTAATAAATTAATAATAGGCTTGGTAACTTATTTAATCAATTAATTAAATAACATATAATAAACT
This sequence comes from Pinus taeda, assembly GCA_000404065.3. Classification (NCBI taxonomy): domain Eukaryota; kingdom Viridiplantae; phylum Streptophyta; class Pinopsida; order Pinales; family Pinaceae; genus Pinus; species Pinus taeda. The sequence continues at coordinate 80,182 of APFE030789561.1, forward strand.
TAGTATATAAATAATTTATAAACCAATAGAATTAATAAATTAATAATAGGCTTGGTAACTTATTTAATCAATTAATTAAATAACATATAATAAACTTAGTATATAAATAATTTATAAACCAATAGAATTAATAAATTAATAATAGGCTTGGTAACTTATTTAATCAATTAATTAAATAACATATAATAAACTTAGTATATAAATAATTTATAAACCAATAGAATTAATAAATTAATAATAGGCTTGGTAACTTATTTAATCAATTAATTGAATAACATATAACTAATTTCTCAATCTAATTTTAATAAAGTAGCAACATAATAAACTTGGCATATAAATAATAATATAAACCTCTAAAAATTAATTACGCAAGACATTAAAAATTATAAATAAATAACATAATATAATGGTAATTATTAGAATGAAACTTATTGATTAATTCAATCTATTAAATAAAAATTTTCATAACTAATCCCACATTTCTATTTAATTAATAAATTAACAATATGATAAACTTATTATATCAATAATATTATAGACCTTTTATAAATTAATTACAAATCAATTACACGATAACGAGGAATTATAAATAGATTACATATTATAATAGAACTTATTAATCAATTTAATCAAATAACATATAACTAATCTCACAATTTAATTTTAGATTAATTCTTGCGTAAAATATCAAACTTATTATATCAATAATAATATAAACCTAAATAATAAATTAATTACACTTAATCATTAACATGAGAAATCATAAATAAAGAATTATCATAAAATAACAAGTAAAAATTATAAGATAATTAGTAACAATAATAATAAGGACAAGTAATAGTAATATATTCAGCAAGCATAATATGATATTAATTCAGAAATCAACTAAAATAATGGTAAATAATAATATTAAACAGTCATATGGTCAGCCAAACAGTCTTTAAAGCAATCCTATTCCATATTTATCACAAACCCTTTTTCTTTTCCTTTCTCCGTAAATCAGTCCTGATGATGAGTCTTGGTCTAGACTCGAAATATCGATGAATGTAAAGATGAACACTGTGGAAAATCCGAATTCCTCTCAGAAGACAAAAATAGTTTAAGACAAATATATTTTAAGAGAAAAGTAGTTTGAGACAAAAATATTTTATGGAAAAACTTTATATTTAAGATAAAAATAATTTAAGACGAAAATATTTTGAGACAAAACTTTATATTTAAGACAAAAGTAGTTTGAGACAAAAATTTAAAGACAAAACTTTATATTTAATACAATGACCACTTTAGATCAAACCTATGTTTAATACGATATTTCAGTTCGAATGAAAATGGAGAGCAGAGAACCTAGGGCTTGACGTTGCTCTGCAACTGGCAGACCTTCACAGACTGTACCATTCTGCCATTAAGCTTCAGCCATAAGGCTGCTACAGCACAATAAGGAACAACTATCGGGCAATGGAGCCCCCTCAGGGGGAGGACATGATGCCTTCCCCTGCTGATACGGAAAACGGCCTCCGACAGAATGAAAATGTCAGGATGGACCATCCAAAAGATACAGCAACAGATAATGAAAATACGCCAACGAATAACAACACAAATGAAGAACCACAAGTGACGTCAAACAACTGCAAGCCGGTAGCAGTTGACAGACCCAAAATCGAGCTGCCAAGTCAGCGCATCAACACTCAGATCTAGTTTGTGAGGGATCATGATTTGATAGGAAAGTTCATAGGCCTTTGGCCAATGGAGAAAGCTTTGCATGGCTGGATCATAGCCAAATGGAAGCTAAAAGGGCACATAACACTGCAGTTAGGGCCTAAGGGCTTCTTTACTGCCATTTTCAATTGTCTGGAGGACCGAAATAGGGTATTGGATGGAGGGCCATATTTCTTCAACATAGCAGGGCTATACCTAAGAGGATGGATCAAGTGCTTTAACCCAGATAAAGAAGATCTGAGCTAGGCCCTGGGGTGGTTGCGCCCTTATTCTCTCCCTCTAGAGTATTGGAATGAAGACGCTTTACGAGACATTGGGAATGTTTTAGGCAAATTCATCAAAGTAGCAGAGGAGACAAAGCTGAAGCGATACACCTCCTATGTGCAGATCTGTGTATACATGCACCTCAGCAAGGCTCTCCCGGATGCGGTAAGCCTCTACCATGATGATTATGAATGGTTACAAACAATAGGTTACAACCATGTACCATTCCCCTATCGAAAATGCCACGCCCTGGGCTATTTATTCCGAGATTGTCCCTCCAATATGAAATCCATGACCACCCCTTCAATGGACAAATCCAACTCGGATGGGTTCACAAAAGTTCCAAATCACAAAAAGACTCATAAAAAGCCCTCTACCTTAGTCAAAAAGCTTGTCACTAGCACCTCTTTTCCTTCAACAAGCAATAGCTTTGAAATCCTACTCCAGTCCGAGGTTCATATTTTAGATAATCAAAAACAACCTGAAGCCATTCCTAAGACTTCTACCCATTTTGCTCCATCAGGCTCAAAGAAAGCCCTCACTTCTAAGCAACCTGCGAACACCAAAACGCCCTCTCCCAGTAAAATGCAGAAAAGGACTGCTCAAGGTATGAAGATAGATAGAACTCATGTTATATACCTATGGGGGATAATATGGGGTACCAAGGGAGGTACCCAAGGTAATAATGTAATAATGGGATGGGCCATAGTAATAAATAAGGTGGCTAACCCATGTCATGTACGGGACCACAAGTAGTTAATAATAATGTAATGGGCCCATGGTATTAGTTGATGGTATGAGTAAACCATGGTAATGATGCATGGTATTGTATGTAGAGGGCCTATATAGAGGCTAGAGACTCCACATGGAGAGATATGAAGAGAAGTATTATTGTATGAACAGGCATATGGCTTGTGTAGTATTCTCCTTCCTTAAGGAGTGAATGTATGATGTTGCCCTACCATAAGGGTTCGACATTAATAAAGAGAAGCATTCTATCTATTTCGATCTTGTTATTTATTGGGTTATTTCTGTTATCATAATATTTCCGGTTTAGATCTACAACAAGTGGTATCAGAGCTATAACAAGTGGTATCAGAGCTACAACAAGTGGTATCAGAGATAGAATGCTTCTCTTTAAAAATTACCCAATTTCAAAAAAAAAAATCAGTCGAATCGGAGTCCGGATGAGGGAGATATCGTTGATTTAAAATCAATTCTTTTTTGATATCGCTGATTTAAAAATCCTAATCCTGGCACTAGAATTCCCGATTTCTATCACATGGGCAGATGCAGAATGATTGTTCCATTTCTAAAAACAAGTCATAATAAGGATTCTGAGCAATATTGACGAAACTGTGACAATTTCAAATTTTCGCCAATATTTTTTTTGGGATGGCGTACCTAGATTAGAAATTGAAGGCCTTGTATAAATTTGATGGCTCTCATCCAGCCAAATGGCTAGCACAAATGTCTATGATGATTACAATCAGCTTAAGATGGGGAGCATGTACTTGGACTATGAAATACGGCAATGGTACCAAGGGAATCAACGTGGCTATGGAAGGTTCTTGACTTGGGACGCCTTCAGAAAAGCTCTTATGGACCAATTTGACCGTAAATTTTTTGTGGATAAGCTCACACAGACAGACACACAGCCTAGCAAAGACTTTATTTTTACAGGAAAGAAGGAAACCAAGGAACCTAAAAGGTTATTTTCTGCTGGTATCTCCTTATTACAGGTTCATGGATTGATTCAGAAGGAGAAAATCATTGTGTCTATAAATCCAAGTTGCAAGCAAAATATCATAAATGTCAACTTGGCAAAAAAATTGCAAATTTCAGCAAAACAAATTGAAAACACACGAGTGGATGATAATGATGTTCAAGTGTACAAGGATTTGAAGATTTCTATATATAAGTATGTGTTGCATGGTGATTTTTATGCTTCAGAGATGGATAATATGGATTTTGATTTGGGATATCCTTGGATGGAATCCGTGGGTACTATCAATATTAATGTGCAGAAGAAATTCCTGAAGCTATGGTATAAAAAGAAGAAAATTACATTACAGGATATTTCCATCCATAAACAGATAGAGCACATGGAGGCTGAAGCAAAAGATGTTCAAGGGACTGACATATCAGATGATGAGCCTTTGATGATCGACAATCAAACACAAATAGAGGCTGCAGAAGAAAAGGTTACAGGTGATGATACATCAGAGGAGGGCTCCGTGGTTGAAGTCATATTGAAAAAGAAGTCACCACAACAGGCACCACAGCAGAGTGAAGTCAAGAAAAAGCCGTCGTGGGTTAAAACTTCAACATATCATCACCCACATCACCCTGCAAGACAACCATCAAGATGGAAACCAAGTAGTCACATGACGGATACAAAGGAGAGACGATCCACCTACTACACATCAACACAGAAGATCTGCCACGGTCAACTTCCATCTCAAGTGAGCGAGGCACCAGCGAGATCGAGGATTCACCTTTCTCTTGGATGGCTAGATGCACGTGCATGGTATCAGTGGACTACTCTTTTGAGTAGATCTTATTATTTGTGTTCTTCCCATGTTTCGGGGACGAAACATGCTTAGGAGGGTGGAATGTTATATACCTAGGGGGGATAATATGGGGTACCAAGGGAGGTACCCAGGGTAATAATGTAATAATGGGATGGGCCATAGTAATAAATAAGGTGGTTAACCCATGTCATGTACGGGACCACAAGTAGTTAATAATAATGTAATGGGCCCATGGTATTAGTTGATGGTATGAGTAAACCATGGTAATGATGCATGGTATTGTATGTATGAGGCTTATATAGAGGCTAGAGAGTCCACATGGAGAGATATGAAGAGAAGTATTATTGTATGAACAGGCATATGGGTTGTGGAGTATTCTCCTTCCTTAAGGAGTGAATGTATGGTGTTGCCCTACCATAAGGGTTTGACATTAATAAAGAGAAGTATTCTATCTATTTCGATCTTGTTATTTATTGCGTTATTTCTGTTATCATAATATTTCTAGTTTAGATCTACAACAACTCAGATGCAGCTCACCATTGTAGATGATATAGAGGCAGAGCAAGAAACAGTACAACACATGGAAGAGGAACTGGAGAGCTTCGACATCAGAGATCTAGATATATTGGGACTTGAAAATGCTCGTAGGAAAAAGGAATATGACAAAATTCCTAAGCAATAGCTAGAGAACTTAGAAGTAATTCTCTCAAGAGCATAGAAGCAAAGATCATTAGGTGTCCAAACTGGTAGTCAGTGGGATGGAAGAAATATCTTCAAAGAAAATAAGAGACGAGGACGGAAAACCGATCTTCAAAGAACCATCGCATAGGGGAGATGCTAGTGGAATCTGGAAGATACTCCAAGCTCAGCAAATACTATAATCCCCTTCCTAATCGTGAATCATGAAGCTCATCTCATGGAACATCAAAGGGCTCAACATCCCAGGGAAGGGACGATTAATAAGGAACATGGTACAAGAAAAGCCTCAAATTCTCTTCTTGTAGGAGACCAAGTGTAATTCCACAACATTGGATCAGATCCTTGCCAAAGCATGGCCAACAAGTAAAGAAGTGGTGGTGGAATCCATGGGAGCCTCAGGAGGGCTAGCCATCGTTTAGGAAGATAGAGCTATAACACTTACCAGCATACATGCCAGTAAGCACTTTTTTCAGGCCAAGTTTCATTTGAAAGGGACAAATTTTCATGGAAAATTAACTAATGTCTACTTCCCCCGGGAGGAAACAAACAAAGTAGACACATTGAACACCCTAACTTAGATCAATTCAGAAAGATCCCACCCACTTTGGATCAGAGGAGGGGACTTCAACATGATTACAATATTGGAGGAAAAGAGAGGAGGACGGATCAAGCTGGACTGTGAAAGCACACACTTCAAAAACTACATTCGTAACAACAGGCTTATAGATATGGAATTCAACAATGGATTTTATACTTGGAACAACAAGCATGCAGATGCCCACCAAATTGCATCTTGGTTACACAAATTTCTGATCTCTGATAACGCAATACATCTTGGCGGGGATCTCTTGGCCTCTATATTTCCACTCTCTGGCTCAGACCATTGGCCTATTAGGTTTCACTGGCAACGATCAGGAGACAATGTTCGCAGGCCCTTTCTCTTTGAAGCCTTTTCGATGAATCACCCCGATTTTCATAACCTGATAATAGAGACATGGAGAAATTTCATACAACCACAAGGCGCAAAAATGTACAAGCTCCAACAAAAGCTAAAACATATCAAGGAGAAAATAAAATAGTGGAATCGCTTTACCTTTGGCAATATCTTTCAGGCACAAAACACTCTTGAACAAGAAATGCAAAAATTACAACAGAGAATAATAGCTGAAGGCAGATCCGAAACCATAGTAGAACAGGAATGTCAACTACAAACGCAGATGTCTGAAAGAGTAAGACAGGCACAGATTCTTTGGAGACAAAAATTGAGGATCTGATGGCTTAAAGAGGGTGAACGCAATGCAAAGTTCTTCCACCATACCACTATCCAACAGAGAATGCACAACAACATTACTCTCCTCGAAAATCGACAAGGGGAACATCTACAGAAGCATGAAGGTATAGAACAGGAACTTCTCACCCACTTTCGAAGGGTGCATCAGGAAACGGAGAATAATCAGCTACCAACTGTAGAGAAGATCATCAAGATTATTCCTAAGATCATAACTGAGGAACACAATCAAATACTCCTCAGGCCTATTTCTTTATAGGAAGGGGGGATAGCTATGCGACAGCTCAAAGTTGGGAAAGCACCCAGACTAGACGGCTTCACTTCAGACTTCTTTCACAACTTCTGGGATCTAATCAAGGAGGAAGTCTGGCAACTAGTCGAGGAGTCTAGAGTTAACAGATGGATGCTTCCATCCTTGAATGCCACCTTCACCACCCTCATCCTTAAGAAGGAGAACAACCAGACTCCAGACAAATTCTGACCTATTGCACTATGCAATGTATTATGTAAAATTGTATCCAAATTGATCGCCACACGCCTCAAACCCCTGCTTCCTCTTCTTATATCACCAGAGCAATCAAGTTACGTGGAAGGAAGGCATATCATTGATGGCATAATTCTCACTCATGAAATCATTCACTCCCTAAAGCAAACCAAAAAGGAAGGTATGCTCCTAAAATCAACCTCTCAAAATCATTCAATACTTTAAACTAGAAATATATTCAAAAAATACTAGTATCCTTTGGCTTTACCCCCCCTTGGGTAAGATGGATTATGAGTCTCATCACTTCTACTTTTTTCTCAATTCTTGTCAATGGGACCCCCTTCCACCCATCTAGAGGTATCCGACAAGGGGACCCTCTCTCACCCTTTCTATTTGTTATTATGGTGGAAGGTCTTGGACGTTACATCAAATATGCCCTTCAAAACCAGCAACTACTTGGCATTTCTTTCTAGAATACCCCTACTTTCACGCACCAGCAATTTGTGGACAACAATATGTTATTTGCTCATCCTTCGGTCCAGGAAGCCCATAAGTTGAAATCAATTTTATCTGACTTTTCGGATGCCTCTGGTGCCTGCATTAACAAATCAAAATCTCAAGTCTTATTCTTTCACACACCTCCCATCACTCAAGCCTCCATAGCCAGAATTTTGGGCTTCTCGATTGAATCTCTGCCCTCCAAATACCTAGGAGCTCCAATGAAAACCTCTGTCTTAAAGCACTCATCCTAGAAAATTCTCCTAGAAAAACCGGAAGCCCGTATCTCTTCATGGACCTTCAGAGCTCTCAATATGGCGAGTCGCCTAGTTCTAATCAAGGAAATGCTACAATCTGTGCCGCTCTACCTCTTCGCAGTCCTGGAAGCACCCAAATGGGTTCTTAAAGAAATCAAAAATCTTCAATGGGATTTTTTATGGGGGAATACAGAACAAAAAAGAAAATGGGCTCTGGTAAAGTGGGAAATAGTTTGTCACCTAAAATCCTCTGGAGGCACTGGATTACGGGATCCTCAGCACAACAACGAGGTCATGAGAGCGTGCATCTGGTGGAGATTGCTCTCGAACCCATATACTCCTTGGGCAATCCTCTGGACAGCTAAGTATGCTCATAATAGACCAGTGGGTGATTTAATTCGGCTCAAATAATTTGGCATAGGCTCTCTAATTTGGAACACTGCCAAACAACATAAAGATCTAATCCAACAACACAGTTTTTTGGAAATCAAGAATGGAGATAATGTGAGGTTTTGGGAGGACTCTTGGCAGCAAAGACTAACATTGAAGGACCTACCCACACCACACCAGCTTCAATATTAGGTAGAGCAACTGACGATCAAAGTAAATCAACTTTGGGAGGAAGTTCACAACCAAGGTTATAGGCAATGGTTATGCTCGAACCTCATTATTGGGAAAGCCACACAATCCATCAAAGATAGCTTGGATACGGAACTCTCAAACAGGAAAATTCACTAATTAGATAAGAAAGACATCATCAGATGGGGTTATGAAATGAGAGGTACCTTCACTTCCTGGGAAGCATATCATATAATACTAAGGGACCATAGTGTCAAGGATAGCCTCTGGCATAAAGTTTGGTAACCACCAATTTGGCCAAAAATCTCCACCTTTCTCTGGTTGCTATGCCAAAATAGAATCCTTACTTGGGATAATCTAAGGAAACAGAGTTTTCACAGACCTTCCATCTGCCCAAATTGTGAACAGGCAGAAGAAACTAAGGAACATCTCCTAAACTCATGTCTGTTAGCAACCCGACTTTGGGAGAAGGTTAGCTTTAGATGTCAAAGAGATGGACGAAATAAGGAGAATTCAACTAGCACTATTTGTTCTTGGGCACCTTACGCTTATAAAAGAAAAATATTAAACACCTTATGGAAGCTAATACCAGGTTTCCTCATGTGGACAATCTGGAAAGAGAGAAATAACCGCATCTTCAAAGACCATTCCTCTCCCATAGAAGTTCTATGGATCAATATATGTCAAAACATACGAGAAACCTTGATGCTTCAAACATGGCTTGATGATGGTTTCCCATCCACACCACAGGAACAAAATATATGGCTGAACTAGAACCTTCAGTTGAACCATGAGCAGGTACACCTAAGGAAAATCACTCCCTCTCGAGATACACCTAACAAATAGACTGCACCCCCACCACACATGGTAGTGCTCAACTTTGATGGAGCATTAAAGGGAAATCCAAGTAAAGTAGGATTTGGGGGAATATTTAGAAATCACAAGGGTAATGTTCTGCAAACATTCATGGGATGAATAGGTTGGGATACAAACAACTCATCCGAATTAGAAGGAATTTGGCAAGGACTTCTCCTGGCTCAGAACAAGAGATTCTTCCCACTCATAATTGAAGGGGACTCTTAGATCTTAATTAACATGATCAACCAAATCTTACAGGGAACTCTAGCACATAAAGTGGGTAGCAGTTGGAGATTGGCGTAAAGGCTGGAACAAATTGAATAGTGGCTACTCATTCATAGAGCAGTTACCATCAGGCATACTCATTGGAATGGTAACAAATTAGCATACCTCCTAGCAAACATTGGCATTGAAAGGAGTAAGACTCTTCATGTAGGAGCTCTTAACACTATATCCAATACTCATCAATTGTAGGATTTAAATGATCTAGTGCAAAAGAAAAGGGAAAATGCAGAGGAAATGCACCCGGATGCGAGTGTCAACAACGACATTTAAGTGACAAGACGGATCGCTGGTGGGTTGGGAAGAGATTTGGCTAAGTGCTTCATCCTCAGAGCTCACCACAGATGGATTAAAAACACCTTGCAGGTGACATTTATTAAGTCCGAAAGCTGTGATGAGATCACCTCCTTCAACGCCGTGGCCCCTACAAACCATTTTGTTACTCCTCCACTTCTCCATGGCATTTGTCCTCCACAAGCGACTGAATCGTATTTCAAAACTGCTACAAGCAGTCGCTGCCTAATTCCCCCTTGTCATTGTCTTCTTGACTGTGGTTCACCCACCCCTGCTCTCGCTCATCGTCACCTTCATTCCAATTCTTCCACTGCCAATTCAGCCATGGCTCCCCTCAGGCATCGGATGCGCTAAAGGAAGAGTCTGAACGCAAGCTACTCTATCTAGTCATGGGAACAAGCAGAACAGGGAAGAGACAGGTAGTCATGGGATCAGCGACAAGTAGCAAGGTGAAAGTAGTAAGGCTCAGCATGACAAAGATAAAGCTGGGGACGCTGATAAGCGACAGATGGATGCTGATGGCACTGTAGATTCTCCAACTTTTCAAGGTCATGGTGCGTTTGAACAGGATGATGGTTGGTATCAGTTTGCCTACTGGATTGAGGAAGGGCTAGCTCCAGAGGAACCACCAGCCTAACACGTGGCCTCATGCAAAGGTCTCTGGCTCCCAGGTGCATTCGTCTCACTTTTTGTGGTTTTTGGTCTCTCACAAAGGTGTCCAGCTTCCAGGGAGATATGTTTCTATGGTTCGTGGTTTTGTGGTCTAGATGTGTTATGTCTTCATGACAAGTGTCTTGATTTATTTGTTTGACTCTCTGCTAGGTGGAAATGGCATATTGTTACTTGGTTATGTCCCTATATTTTTGGTTCAGGATTGCATTCCTCTTTGTTCATTTTGCAAAACCAAGGTCTACTTTGAAATAGTTATTCTGGTTCAATGGCTGGTTTCCCCCATAGCAAGGGCGGTCTTTAAAGCTTCTTGGACCGGTTTCCCCTCTGTTGGGGCAGTCCAAAACCAACAGTTGCATTTTGTGATGATGACTGATGCTTAACATCTCTGGGATTAGGTTTCTCTGTAACGTTTTTTGTATTATATTAATAGATCAATACTACCTACAAAGCAAAAACCTATGTTTAATACAATTAACAATTAATACACAAACATATAAATTTAAGATGATATTATCTAATTACAACTGAAAAATTGACTGTGACAGTGCGCCCTAAGTCGGCCAGCTTGTAGAAAACTATTGTCTTGCACCTATACCGAGGTTTTTATCTTACTTACCATTCATGTTATCTTATATAAAGACAACAATTTTTTGGGCTCTTTGTTTTGTGGGGGTAGTCGACTAAGAAGAATGTGACAAGTTTTACTGACAAGATTTCTCAGACATCAATTCCTCTTCTGTCCCTTTCATATATGCTGATACGATTAGAGACAAATTGTCTATTGTTGCATTTCTCACTACTACATGGAGGGGGACTTTAAGAAAAAATTTTAAGAGAAAAGAAATATTTTGTCTTCAAAATTTCAATATGAGGTGATAGTAAAAGAAGGTAAAGGTAAAGGATTAGGGGTCTGTCTACTGGCATTCACTGAGTGGTTGGTTTACCATGGTTGTGAAGTGATATTCAACAAAGGAAAAGAATTCCTCACACACATAGCCATGGGGCAGGTGAAGCAGATCGGGGTTCATGTGAAGAACCTGTATAAGCTAGATGTGGAAGAATGTGCTACATTAAGCACTAAGGCGGAGAAAGTGAACGTCGCGATGTCAATGAACTTTGGCACAAAATACTTGGCCATTTGTATCATGGTACCTCAAATATTATAAAACAAATAACCACTCGTCTCTCTAAAGGAGCACTTAAGAAATAGGATATATGTAAAGGATGTACATTTAAAAAGTACATAAAATCCACATTCCATGATCTGGACAACAAAGCACATGCAGTCCTAGAAAGGATCCACTATGATGTTTATGGAAGTTTCTTGACAACCTACATTGTCAGACACAAATATTTTGTCACTTTTATTGATGACTTACCATGGAAGTGTTGGATCTTCTTCATGTGGAATAAAGATGAGACATTCTCTGAATTCGTAGAATTCAAGACACTAGTTGAAAATGAAGCTAGCAAGAAGATGAAGGCTCTGTTGTAGAGGCTGTTGGTCACTTTAATTGCTTATTAATTTAAAAAGTTGAGTGCCACATAAATTGTCAACCCGGGAAAGTCTGATTATTCCAAAGGTGACTACGTACTGTATGTACTGAATTTTAATAGCATTAAAGAGCTGTAGTATAAACAGTTCACACATTGTTAAACCTCTACTCTGTGTTACAACAGTTATAGTCTGTTGCAAGAATTGAATAAGAATAGATAATTGATTAAAGAAAGTAAATCTGCAAAAAGGAAACAATGGTTGTCCTGTAACAAAGGATCATGACTCTATCCCCCAGAGTAGGAGCATTCAGCAACTGCCTCTATTATCTAGTTCAACAATACACTCTGTAAATCCTAATCACTGATGAGGCACTCATGTACAACATCAATCAAAAAGAAAAACAGTGTCTTAGCAAAAGTAAATTATCATCAGAAGCGATGCTCGTGAATGAGGTATAAACAAAATTCACACACAACACACAACAGAAAGAAGATGGGTGAATCTTGTGATGAAGGTGGGCCCTGTCCTTCTCATAAAATTCCCCAAGACACAGAAACTAAGTTAAAATACTCAGAATAGAATTTTATTCATCCGTCAATATACCATATTACAAGAAAGATTCAGTCTTGTCCTTTCGCTACAATCCATGTGTTACAACTTGTTCATCCTATGTCGATCCCCTCTCTAATGTAGATGTCTCCTCTTTATAGAGGAGACATCTATTACAAAATATTTTCAGTATAAATTCTAGTTCATCCCTTTGCACAAAAATAGGGAAAACAGTTCCCGTTAACACAATGTTGTTACAGTAATGTGGATCATGAACGTTACGACCAATGTAACAATTTATTCAAATAATCGATTGGATTCCTTTGTTGTCGCAACTCTGGTACGCAAATCTCAACCGTCTCCTTAAGATTCATATGTTGTCCTTGTTGTTTCAGCTTCGAGGTTTGTGTTGTTTCCGTTGTTTCAGCAACAACAAAATATAGTCCTGCTAGCTTTAGGCAGTTTCAACAATTGTTCAGCAACTTAGTCAACTTCAAGGATCAATTATAAAGATAGCATGATTATGTGTTGAATAATTAAACATATAGCAATGAGAAGAGTTACTGTATACCTTTAGAATGATTGGGTCAACATACTAACAAAGGCTTTCAACTATGAGTTGAAAAGGGTAATATTATGACAAAATATAGGGTCAAAAATAGACAATATGGGGTCCTAAAATCCCCCCCAATTGAAAAGGTTGCATGTCCGCATGCAATGTTTAGTCTGAATCTGAGTCGGAATACTGGGATGAACAGTGCAAATTGCTTATGCAGTAAGTATGGAAGGTGCTGTCAACCATGTCTCTAAACCCATAGACATTGAATTTTCTGCCATGCTGCCAGCTCCTCCTTTTTGGTTAATTTATATTGAGCCTTATATTGATGTCCAGGTAGCCATAAGAGAGGGAAATGAAAGTGGTAACCAATCCATCGTTCAACACATTGTCTAATGCATTTAACATAATTAGGTATGCGTGAGATTGCCACCTGAAGATTGAGAGGATTATAAGGATGATATTCCCGTCTCTCTTTAGGATAGTGTTCCCAGAATAGATTATTTGCTTTTATAGCCAGGGCTCCTTTAGTTTTCACATAATACTGGCAGTCTTCCAACACTGTTGCCTGTAGTTTCCTGATATGGTCAGTCATCCCTGGTTCTCGTAGAATTTGTTGATGTTCTGTAATGAAGACAGCTGCATGTTGTGGCTCAGCACGGATCCAGAGGAGACAGTTCTCCTCATTATGTGCTACTGACATAAAAGCATTCTGCCAAGTAAGCTGATTGGCCAAGAATGAAATAAAGGCTCTT
>APFE030789566.1:2484-38001 GCA_000404065.3 Pinus taeda
TGAGAAGGGATGTGCGGCTACATGTCTCTGAACTGTTCCGAACTTGTGTTACAATGAGGCTCGAAGGCCTATTTATTATTGAGAAACAATGGAAAACCCTTCACATTCCAAAACCGACCCTTAGAAGATGAACGCCAAATTGTGGGCCCCGTTTTGGGTAAATTGGTACATCAATTTCCCGGGGTCGTAACTTTGGCATACGATCTCCGTTTGACGCGTATGATAGCTCGTTAGAAAGATCTATCGGAGAACTACCACTTTGGGAAGGGAAATATCAGTCCATGGACCCATGTTGCCCCCAGATTTCCCAAAAAACGTCGTTTAGGGCCTCAACATGACGTCGAAAGATCAGGACCCGAAAAAACTGCTAAAAATAGTAAGTTGTGCTACAATTAAGGAAACTGAAAATGCTGAGAGAGACAGTTGCGGGGGTCCAAATGGGATAGGTGGGTGGCCACCAACATCCACCTGGATCAATCTATGAGTTCTTATGGGACAAACTTACATGATCATATCTTATAGGCAGGTTATCACGGTGACAGGTACATGGAGGTTATGCACAGATTATAATAGGGTCTAGGTGATCAGGATGTGGACTATCATCTCACAACAGATCACTTGATAAGATTTAGGGACAAGATATATGTTTCAAGCAATAGTGAGCTCAAGAAGACTATATTGAGAGATTTTCATGTGAAATTGTATTAAGGTCACCCATGGTATCAAAATACATTGACAGCAGTGAAGAATTTTTATCATTGGTTGAATATGAAAAAGGAATTGGCAGAATTTGTGGCTAGATGCTTGGACTATCCTCAAGAAAAAACATAATTAAGCATCCCAATGGATTACTATAACTGATTTAGATTCCAGAGTGGAAGTGGGAGGCCATTTCAATGGACTTCATTATAGGTTTTCTAAGGACATCTAGCCAACATGATTCCATCATGGTTGTGGTGGAAAAGTTGACAAAGGTAGCACACTTCATTCCAGTGAAGTCTTCTTATTCAACTAGTGATGTAGCACATGTCTTCATCAGAGAAGTGATCAAATTGCATGGTGTCCCAAAGAATATTGTGTCAGACAGGGATGCTAAGTTAACTTCCAAGTTTTGGAAGGAGTTGTTTGTAGGGTTGGGGACAAATTTGGCCTTAAGTACAACTTATTATCTACAGACAGATGGACAGACAGAGAAGGTCAACAAGATATTGGAGGACATGTTGAGGATGTATGTGATGCATCAACAGAGGAAATGGCAGAAGTACTTGCTATTGGTTGAGTTCACTTACAATAATGGTATTCTTGAGGCACTATATGGTCGGAGTTGTAGTACTCCCAATAGTTGGAGTGATCTAGTGAACAGGGTATTGATTGGATCAGACATGTTGGCGGAAATGGAATGGGAAATGTAGGTAATAAAGAAGAATATAAAAGAAGCACAAGATAAGAAGAAAATCTATGCAAATTGGAATAGGTTGTTTAAGGAGTTCAGGATAGGAAACATGTGTACTTTCACATCAAGCCCAAGAAGGGCTCCTTGCGGATTGGATCATGTGCCAAGTTGGGACTTTAGTTTTATGGACCTTTCAAGATTCTTGAAAGGATTTGACCAGTGGCCTATCGAATTGCACTACCTCTCACTGTGAAATTCCATGATTTTTTCCATGTCTCATTCCTTAAAAATTATGTTAGAGATGTTGATCATGTGATTGACTAGTTTGTATTGCCGATGGAGCCAAATGGAGAATTCCAACTGGAACCTCAGTGTATATTTGCATAAAAATATTCTCATGCTCTAGAATCGAGCAATCGAGCAAGTTAAATTGGAGTGGAAGCACTTTGGGCCCGATGAAGCTACATGGGAGATGGCAGATCATACATGGGCTATGTATCCTTCTCTATTCATTGGTTGAGCAAATGCTTTTTGTATATGTTTTGGTGTATGTGCATATGTATATGGATGTAAATACCTCCATGAGATGTGTCATAAATCTCCAATAAACAATATGGGTGTCATGTCATTATGGTTGTCATGTTGCTATGTTGTCACGTCGGTTGCTTCTTAGTAGGTTGATGATTGTAAATATTGTATCGAGCTAAGTTATAAAGCTCCATGGGAAGTATGTTTTTCTTACAACAGTTTTGTTGGTTGTAGGTGTCATTGAACACCGAGGACGATGTTCCCCCAAGTGGGAGGGTTCTTTAACAACCTTTTGTAGTGGCTACAACCACCCTCCAAAATTTTTCCTTGGCTTCATTTTGGAACCTCCCTACCAACCATTCACAATAGCATGTCTTGTCTTGTCAAGTAAACAAGCTTCAATGATTTTCTTGCAGAATGACAACTTGTCAATCCAAGCTTGTTGCATCTTATAACAAGTTGTTTCACCAGAATTGGTCTAGCTATAGGTTGAGAAGCTCCCTCAAGAAATTGCCCAATTCTAGAGGGCAACCAACCTTCCCTCCCAAAATTGCCCAATTCTGTCTGGCAGCCCATTGGGCTCCATAATTGCACAATTTTTCCTGTCACTGTTCACTGAGAAAATTACGCAATTCCTCCCAGCAGGGATGCTTAGCCCAAAAATTTTGTAATTCTAGGCATCAGTTAGCTTCTCTTCCCAGAAATTACATAATCCCTTTGGGCAACTAGCCTAGCTCCCTCTCGAAAATGTGCATTTTTTCCTCCAAGCTGAGCAGACTATTGCATGTGTAGTTGAGTTGACCGGTTCCCTCCGGGACCGAGAAAAACTAATTTGCATGCATGGGCTACTCCTCTTGAGGCAACATGCAAAGACAGACCTTCATTTAGGGATATGTTTTTAGCAGCTGGAAGTTACATGCAAGGATCATCCCAAAAACCTCCCGCCAAGTGTCACTTTTCCTAGATTTGTGGCATGCTCGTCACAACCTCAATATTATCAAAACTCATCAATTGGATGCTACAGAGCTCATTCCTCACATCAACCTTACATCTCTGGCATCCTATATTGCATCTAGGAGTTGTCAACACATTTAGCTCAGTCGTCTTGGGGTAAGCCTGCTACTCATTACTTGTGTTGTGTTTCTGGTGCTTTTTGTGTTTCGCTTCATATGAATGATTTCTGCTTGATTTCAGTGAGCACTTGCTATCATTTTCATGCATAATAGCTTGTACTAGAATCATTTCAGTTTTCGTTTGCATCTCATTGTTGTCGCATGCATGACACTGTTTTGCACGGAGGGTCGTCATTGTCGCGACTTATTTCACACACATGTATGCTTTCCTATTTACACAATCCTACACTTGTTGTTTGCATGAATGATCATTCACTCTCATTTTCACTCATCTCACCATGCATTTAGACTTCTCATGTTTTCAGTCACCCATCGGCCAGACTGGGCTGCCTTGGCCTGGACCGTGCCTTACCCGGCTAGCACTACGCATTTCCAGAAGCGAAGAATCCACCTTCCCCCCATAAATTGCACAAGTCTAGCTAGTAACTGACCTCCAGGCTTACATTATACAATTCTTGGAGGAAGTGTCTTGTTGGCCCCAGAAACTGCGCAATGCAGTTTGCTGGTTGCATGTCACTACTGACTGAAATTGTGCATTGTTAGTTTCAGTCCTCAGCAGGCCAAGGTGGACTATGCATTGTGTAGTTTCAATCCTCAGCAGGCCAAGCTGGATTGTGCATTGTGCAGTTCCATCAGCCAGTCAACCTCCTAATAACCTGGACTATTCCTTCCATAGTTTTGGCAGTCAGTCTCCTGACCTCCCGTGGAAATTGTGTGACCTTCATGATCAGTCACATAGGTATGTTGCAAGTCAGTTCTCAAGTTCGTTTTGGTTTTCAATTAACAGATTGCTTTCCATGAGTGTTAGCATGTCTCCAGGTATCATAGGTGTTCATCTGCCTCTCATCAGTACAGGTACAATGGTTTCCAACAGAGCATAGTCGAAGAAACCTTTTGGAGCACACTTGGGTTGCAATCAATCGAGTGTCTATGAACTTGCCTACCCACGAAGACATCAAGTTGTTCATAGACAAGGACATCAAGATATGACATCATAAACATCACATCAAGCAGCATCATGAACAACAGCTAAAGAAAACATATCAGATGCACTGGACGCAAGAGGAAGGTTGTTGACAACACAGAGGCATAACAATGTTGCAAGCTCAAGCAGATCCACTTGTGATGACAACAACTTTGGAGACTCAGTCTATGAGGTGACGGCACGACATGAAGATCGCGCGAAGGCATAGAATGTAACATAGAAGGAGTTGCATATGTTGAAGTAGCAACTCAAGGAAGAACATGAGCTACATAGACGATAGAATGAGTTACATCAAGAACAAGTACAACAGGGGACACAACATGCACTCACGAATGAAACTGTGTCTGCACAAGTTATAGATCCATCCCAATAGCTGGCATGGAGTAGATAGGTGAGCAGTGTTGTTGATCGCATGCAAGGGAATTCAGCAGTATGCATGTCATTGTGCACACTCATGTGATCCCACCCATTCAGCACACTCACTGAGGCAAAGACAAGAAGAAATTCCAAATGGAGCGGAACATGCAGTTGGCAATTGATGCGCATGACCACTAGAACACACTGGAAGGTCAACATGGACACTATGCATCAGTGTGTTGTTGGTTCAGGTGCACCCAAGAAGACCTTGTGCATGCTAACAGATGAGTTAGATGGAGGATCCATACCAATGCACCCATATGCAACGGAGGCAAGATATTGCTTCAGCAAGATGTCACCATGGAGTGCATGCACACCATCATGGATGACCAAACTTGGCACCGACTCACTACCTTCACCATCACAAGCATGCCAAAGAGCTAGTCTTGCCACAATGGACTGAGTGTCAGTGGTGTCTTGCATGGCTTTCTCAAGCCATTTTGTTTCACATGGGTACATGTGCATTATAATGTAATGTCTTATCAAGTGGAAGTTCAAGTGTCAATAGTTGGATGTAACAGTCATAGAGTAGATGAAGAGTCATGAGGGAAGATGAATTGTCACAAAGGGGAATGTCAAGGGTCACCCCACCCTTTGCTATAAATAGAACCTCATACCTCATTGTAAAGGATTTTGGTCAGCCAAGCTTTCGATAAAACTATCTTGGAGAGAGCTTGGATAGTATTGTAATGAGCCTTGGCTTCTCCACTGGGAAGAGCTAGTATATATCTTTGGAGGAGCAGGCGGTTATGGCTGTAACGTTCTGCTATCAGAACTAGTGGTTAGACATGGATGGATTGTATGACTGGAACTTACACTTCTTAATATAACAGAGCCAACAGTTTCATGCATATGTTGTATTGTATTCTATGCTATCTGGTTTACTCTAAATGATATATGTATTTGTTTTCTCACGCATGCATGTATGGTTTATTTTGTATAAGTATGTATGAATCTTTCTGAAATGTGTTGTTGGTTTAACCATCACTTTGTATTTCTCACTAACTTGCTTTCCAACTTGTGATGCATCTTCGCTCGTGTGTTCCCTTCCAAGTCACATACTATTACAGGTTTACAAAGGGCACACTCACCTCACCCTCAGTGTGTTAGAACCTCTCATGCACCTTCCTTGACTTAATGCAACTATCACACCCTTGCTACCAACAGGGACATCTTACTTGCCTCTGTATGAAATCGTAGTCAAGGAATTACTGTACGACCCACTGCTGGGGCTCCTACACCAAATGGCTTGAGGTGTAATTGGGACTTCTTACTGGGGAGATCCCCTTACATGTTGGCGGGTCCAACACCGTCAACACAACCCTGGTGAAAATTCCATGTAATAAAGTTAATAAAGTCAAAATAATAACCACAGACTTGGGACACTTATTCCAAGATGATTTTTGAAATCATGAGGCATTAATTAGAATTTTATTTATGAAAATAATGAAAATTAGTAGGAAAAGAAGGTGAAAGGTCACAAGTTGCATGTGAGGAGGAAAATGAAGGAAAATAATGGAAAATTATAGAAAATAGAGGTCTCATTAATAAAAAGGCTTATGAGGATCAGTTTGTAACCTTTTGTTAGTTCAGTTTTGGAGCTCTCTTTCTATTCTCTCTATTATCTCTCTCTCACTCTTGGACACGTAGAGTTTTCTTGGATCACTTCATCATTGGATCAAGAAAAGAAAGGAAGGAAAGAGGTAGCAAGTAACAAGCAAGGAAGAGAAAGATCAAGTGGCTACAATGAGATTATTTGTAGGTATGAAGTTGCATGTATGATTTCCTTGCTAGTTTTGGCGTGCATGGTTATGGATGTGTGTTCTTAGTTCTCTTGTTGTCATCGGCATGGGTTTTTCTAGGTGTGACAATGTTCTTCATCCTTGCCTTGCCATTTCTAGATAGCCCTTTTATGATAGGGTTATCATGTTTTGTTTGCGTCAAATTGTCAGATGGATTTGAAACTGATTAAGGTGGTCTCTGAAAGAAAGAACACATGGCCTATTGATCCCTCAATCATAATGTGAATTGTAGTAAATCCTTGGCTTAGTAACCCCTAAACCGAACTATGGGTTGTGGTAAATATATATTTTATGTTACCTCGATGGGCCTAGGAATCCTCGACTGGTGAATGGTGGGATATACAGTAAATACTAGAAGTGGGTACCCTCAATCAGGCCTAGTAATCCTTCATCAGTGAATGGCAGGATATATGGTAAATCCTTGAGGTTGGAATCTCGATTAGGCCTAGGGATCCTCAACTGTTTTATGCTGAGATGTACGGTAAAGTATAATGATCGAGAGATAGGAAAATTCCTCATGGTGTAGGTGGAGAAATATAGTGGAATCCATGCTTGTTTCAGGCCTAGTGATTCAATGTGGATTATCGTAAAGCTTGGTTCTATTGATGAGGATGAGGTGGTTTAGCCTCGGGAAGCCGTGGTTGATTTTGGTTACGAGTCCCACATTTATGCTTGGAATATGGGACGAGGGTGATTAGCTGAAAGAAATATTTGGTTCAGCCAATTTATGGTCTAGTGGTTCATGTAAGTCCCATACTTGGTTGGCTTATGCATTCATTAGTAATATATCTTTATCCTTTATATTTCAAGTGTAAATGTACTATTTTATATGTGGATTTTATGGTTGTTGTATCCTTATTACTTTTGTTGTTTATGAATATGTTTTATGACAGTGATGATGTATGGCTCTCACCATGTTTTGATTTGTAAATGAATGAAAAATGAATATATGACCTAATATATGATAATGCAGCTAATGTGATAAGGCATTAATGCTTCTTAGCAATTCTGAGATAAGTATGAGACCCCTATACTTAGATTTGTTGTTATGACCTGTAGATTGCATATATGTGACGTGTTTGACGAAATGGCCGTCATAGATAGTAGGGGTCAGATCAAGTCTTTGTTCAAGTATTTTCTTTAGTATTAGCTAAAAAAGTCCCTAGTCGTTGGCATTCCCTTGCTGTGGGAGAAAATGGAGGGTCCTAGTTCCATGAAATCCGATGTTATGGGAGTGAATGAGACTCTAGGTCATTAAAATGTCAATTTACCTTAGGGGTTTTTCAATTGGAAGAGTTGATTGACTCCTGAAGGTTCTATAACAGGTGTAGAAGGTAAGATTGGTTGTGTTTGGTTGGTTCCACTTCCTTAACTGTACATGAGTGTTGAATCAAATGATATTAGCATCTTGTCACATGTATAGCCTAGCATACCGACTAACTTGGGTAAATGTGGGAGGACGGTGTTACATTTACCAAAATTAATGAGAATTATTCTGGAAAATTCATATTCAGTGATGATAATATTTCTGAAGTGAAAGGGAAAGGAACAGTTGTAATACCAACACTGCATGGTAAGAATAAGTTAATTGAGTACACTTTATTAACACTGGCACTGAAGAAGAACATACTTTTGTAAGATAGATGATGGATCAAAACTACAAGTTAATTTTTGATAATAAAGAATGCTTAATCATGGATAAGTTGAATTAAAATGTAGTTGTAGCAAGAGGTGAAATGACTGAAGATAGGATTTTCAAGATCTCTTTTGAATCAAGTAATTCATAGAGTTTGAAAGAAACAAAAGAAGAAATTAGTAAGCTTTGGAATTATAGGATGGGACATCTGAATTTTTGGAGTTTGGTGTTGTTGAGAAAGAAAAACACGGTGAATGGTCTTCCTCATATTAAGTTGAATGATGATGTATGTGAAGGGTGTATTTTTGGGAAACAACATAAGGAACGTTTCTCATATAGAACATGGAAGGCTAGAGAATGTATAGCATTGGTGCATTCAAATTTGTGTGGTTCAATGGAGGCTGTGTCTTTTAGAAAGGCACGTTACTTTCTCACTTTCATTGATGATTATTCTAGGAATACATGGGTGTATCTCCTGCCAAAGAAGTTTGAAGTATTTTCTCATTTTATTTAGTTTAAGGCTTTAGTTGAAAAGAAAAGTGGTCTAAGAACTCTCACCCTAAGAACAGATAAAGGGGGAGAATACAAGTCAAATGAGTTTTTGAATTATTGCAAGAAGAGTGGAATAAAATGAGAGTTTACAAATTCATACTCTCCTCAACAAAATGGTGTTGTGGAGGGGAAGAATAGGACCATGGTTGAAATTGTTAAGAGCATGTTAAAAAATAAGTCACTTGGAAATGAGTTTTGGGCTGAAGAAGTACACATATAAGTATAAATTCCTAATCATGTCCTACAAAAGCAGTGTTGAATTTGACTCCAAAAGAAGCATGGTCAGGATACAAACCAAGTGTTGCACATATGAAATTTTCTGGTTGTTAACTACATATGCACATATTCCTAAGGAAAAGAGGAACAAATTGGATGACAAAAGTATGAAGTGTATCTTTATTGGATATAGTACTAAAAAATTAATTTATAGGTTGTTTGATCCTGAAGCAAAGAAGGTGATAATAAACATATATATTGTGTTTGATGAGAAGGGAATATATCATCCAGAATAGGTATAGTTTGAATTGAAGAAAGATGTAGTGAATATTGGTGATGAATCAAACTCCAAGTCAATAAACATAGATGAAGTTAAGAAGAAGCCTAAGTGGCTTAAAAGGGGTCATTTAGAAAGCAGTATGTTGGATAAAGTTTTTGAAATAAGGGTTATTGGATCTTAAATTTCTCTAGTAAATTATGCACATATGGCACAGGTAATGAAAATGGATGAACAATGGGATTATGCAGAAGCATCAAGAACGAAGGAACGGAATGAAGCTATGGAAGCAAAATTGGATGCCTTGGTGAAAAATGATACATGGGACTTAGTAAAATTACCAAAAGGAAAGATGTAATTGGCACTAAGTGGGTTTATAAAACCAAGTATAAATTAGATGGCACAATTGATAAGTATAAGGCTTATTTAGTTGCAAAGGGATATGCACAGAAATAAGGAATTTATTATACCGACACATGTTCCCTAGTGGAAAAGTTGGATACAATCATAATGGTTCTTGCATTAGCTGCAGTACAAATGGCCAAATTTTCAGATGGATGTTAAATAAGCTTTTTAGAATGGCTATGCGGATAAACAAATTTATGTGGAGCAACCTGAAGGTTTTGAAGTGCCAAGAAAAGAATATTATGTTTATAAGTTGAAGAAGTCCTTATATGCTCTAAAGTAAGTGCTAAGGGCATGGTATTCAAGAATTGATAAGTATTTTCAAGATCATGGCTTAGTTAAAAGTTTATCTAATCCTAATATCTATATATTTTAGTCAAGATAGGACATTTTGATAGGTGTCTTATATGTTGATGATTTGATATACATGGGTTGCAATACAAAACTATTTCAAAGGTTTAAGTCACATATGATTGTTGAGTTTGAGATGAAAGATCTTGGTGAGTTGCATTATTTCTTAGGTATTGAATTTTGGCAGAAGGAAGATGGTATTTTCATGTCACAAGCCAAGTATACTTGGGGCATTCTAGAGAAGTTCAAAATTTTGAATTGCAAGCTCGTGACAGCTCCTTTGGAAGTTAGGTTGAAGTTATACAGACATGATGACTCCAACTCAGTTGATGTTACTTTGTATCATCAATTGTTTGGAAGTTTGATCTACTTAAATATAACTCAACCAAATATTTCTTTTGCAACCAGTATCGTATCAAAATATATGTAGAACCCAAGGAATTTCATTGGAAATATGCTAAGAGGATTTTAACATATTTTCATGGAACAGTTGGGTATGGTTTGGTATACAGGTCTACAAAAGATTTCAGGTTGATTGGTTATACAAATTCAGATTGATTTGGATGCATGGATGACAGGAAATTAACTTCAGGGTATTCATTCCATATGGGTCCAGCAACAGCTGCTTGGAGTACTAACAAGCAATCCACAATTTCGTACTCCACATTGGAAGCATAGTATAAAGCAACAACAACATGTGAAGTAGTTTGGTTAAAAACAATTCTAGAGGATCTACATCAGCAGCAAGAGAAACCCACTCTATTGATATGTGATAATCAAAGTTCTATTTAGATGACCAAGAATCCAATTTTTCATAAAAAGACCAAGCATATTGATATTCAATATCATTTTATTTTGGATTTGGTTCAACAAGGAGTGATCAAGATAGAGTACTACAAAACTTATGAACATGTAGATGATATATTCAGCAAAGCACTATCTAAGGAATAATTTTGCAAATTCAGAGATGATCTTGGAATATTTCCAAATGATCATTATGGGGGAGAAATGATGGAACAATGGATCATTTATCAAATGGTAAATATTTAAAGTTGTTGTTTTTTAGTGAGACATTTGTGGAGAAATTAATGGTATGATAGATGAGATATTTGTGGATGGTTGTTGAGAGAATTGTGGAGTCATTTGTGTAGTTATTAACTGAGAAATTTTTGGAGATGAAAAAACCTTGAGACCTCTCCTAATGTATAAATATATGCCTCTAGTAATGAAATTTGATTGAGTTGGTGTGTGAGAGTTGGTGTGTTATTGTTAAATATTTTATGCTCTATAATTTATATTTTACTATGATTTATTTCACAAAATATCTAAAAGTGGGTATGTGTTTAACCTATTTGGAGGTACAATAAGTTGGATGAGAAAGAGACAATCTATAATGGCACCCTCAACTACAGACATTGAAGACATGACAACTACTCATGTAAGTGAGAAAACAATATGGTTGCAAATATTGGGTTTAGGTATTGGGTTGGTACAAAACTCTATGAGGATATATTGTGATAGTGAGATTGTAATCCAGTTAGCAAAGAACCTAACATGTCATTCTAAGACAAAGCATATTGATGTCAAATACTTTATGAGAGACATGATTGAAGAAAATAAGGTGTTGTTGGTGAAGGTAGACACTTTGAAGAATGTTACATAATCATTAAAAAACATGTGAGCATTGAGAAGTTCTTGTGGTGTAGAGAAATTGTTGTCGCTTCCAGAGACAACCTCAGATTGCTTACAAGACCAGTCCTTGGAACATCTAGATTTTGTGTGTCTCATATGATTCTCAGGAAGCTAGAGACATCACCTATATTTTTTGTATATATATAGATATATATATACATAATAAACAACATGGGTTGGTTCATTCATTTAAAGGTATAAGCCATGTATTTCTGGTACTTCTTCACATATAAAACTCTCAAAGATATATGTATAAACTAGTGTAGGATGAGTAGCTCAAGGACCTACACTTTAATAAGCTTTGGAAAAACAATGAGAGAAGATAAGGAGATAGAATAACTCATCACATAAATCTTGAAACATACAGAATTCTACACTTATCTAAGTTAAAGGTAGACGTAATGGATGAAAGAGGATTGGATGTGATGATTCATGGAGCGCAATTTTAAAGATATAATCTCAAATATCCATACAAACACATGAATTAATGAGTCAATATAAATGAATCTGTAAGAACATATGAAATATTTCTAGCAACTAAGATTACATGAAATCAAAGAGGAAACATGAACATAATGGAATTTAATAAAGGGGTAACATATTGTAGTACTCGAAGGACGAATCACCACCATTTCCTTAATATTCTGAAAGATTCATATCATAAAGTCATACAGCCTTGAAAATAACATGTAGTTCTTTCTTTAGGATTCTGAACCATTGTGAAGTGTTGCTTCCCACTATTTATCTGGAGAGGGGAGAATTGAAAAGTAATTACAACAAGATATCTCAGTCGAGCCCCAGTTGTCAAATCAACTAGCTGTCTCAACCTGGGATGGCTTTATGGCCCAAAAATGACTACGAAAGATTAATTTCTTCATTAAATGGTGACACGATACAGGATAACAAAACAAGTCAACAATCAAATGAAAACGCCAACAAAATATCTCTATGCCCATCCATGGGTTCTCCTTTGCTTCAAGTTGTTTCTTTCCCATGGTCTAGACTCCTGTGTCACTCAGCCACTACCCGTTGCTTCTACCTTTATTGCTCAAATCAATTTTTCTTCAAATCTAGGAGAGGTTAACTATTATTTTCATGCCATAGTATAGAAGCAGAGGTCCCTTGAGGCAGTACTTCGTCTTCCCTTTGCATGGAGCACCATGCTGGATCATTAAGTCCTCTTGAGCTTCCATGTATTCATTTACTCTATCAGTGTCGACCCCGATTTCATGTCACGAGGGGCCTTATAGGGTCAACCCATGTCGATTTTTGAATGCTCCATCTCCTCTCTTAAATGCCTCAGTTGTCAACCCACCATTCCTTTAAAGTTTTGCACTACCTAGTCGCGGAGTTATCGCTTTTGGATTTCCCATTAAAATTCCTTATGGGACGAGCCATTCTGATCCACTTTAGACCCATTTTCTTCATGTGATGGGGGCTATGACCAGGTGCTTAGTCCTCAGGAATTAGGACCTTTCGACTCCCCTCAGGGGTCTTTTACCTTTCTTACATGGAACCCTGCATATCGTTGATTTTTGATGCTCGCATTTGGTGGCTCCTCCCCAACATTGCAATCTTCGATGCGTGATGTAGTTTGGCCCACTTGAAAAAGGATAAGGGAGAGCTTGTGCCCACTATATCTTGCAACCTCTGAATGCTGATTGGGTCCACCCACGATATCACAATCAGAAATTTCATAACATTTTCTTTGATTGCTCCCTTTGATACTTGCAATCTCCAATATGCAGGATCACTTGTCTTGCTTAGCTCTTGGTTCTTCGCTCTTCCTGTGATCATTGGCTAGCCCCATTATTGGAGCTCACCCCAATCGGAGGTTCACAATTAGTGAATTCCTTATGATGCACAATGCGCTACTACCCACGATCGTTGATTACCAATTGATAATATCATCACTGCCATGTGTCACTCCCTGAGGGGGACACTTGTCACTCAGATATGCCCCCATAGGACCCCTAAAAAATGTCAGATCAACATGCCACGTGTCCTCCATACTGCCACATCATGATGACATCAGCCGCCACATGGCCCCATTGGGACCAATAGTATTCTACCACATGGCCACCTAGAGGAAAGAGAAAAGGTTTCATTGATTTTCTTTGCGAATCATTTTTGGCCCTTTCTGGTGATTTACACTTATCAACATGTTCCTCCTGCTATTTCTTAAGATTCACCAGTTGAAATCGCTGATTATTGATTTGAGATTTGTTTATGCAATTGTGATCACTGATATGTGGACCCGACGATATGTGGGATGGATGTAAGGTGCGATCAGATATTTTTGGGCCCGCCAATATGTGGGATCACTTGTTTTTTATAGTTGATGCACCCCAAACCTCTGATCACCAATAAAATATGTGCCATGGACCTCCGATCACCAATTGCCAATATCGATGATCGTTGATTGCAATTTTACTGTGACCTCCCCTACTTCAGCTTTAGAAAACTCTGATTTGCGCGATCTAGGATTAAACTTAGACATTTTCCTTTGCTTTTTTCTTTTCAAGGGTAACTTTCAACCTGATCTAACTTTTGATTCAAGAGTCCATTTGGGGAGTTCCATATACTGTTGGAAAGATAATTCTAAGGACTATCCATTGGATGGTGTCCAATTTAGCTTTGATTTCTTCTATGGCTTGGAGGATAGCTCCAAACATATCTTTTCTTTTCCCTCTTTGTACAACTAGAAATCTCTTTTCAAAAGGTGACAACATTGGCTCCACTTGGGGACGTGGCATTGGATTGCAATGCATTGAGAACTTGTAGACTGTAAACTTCTATTTTGGGAATGGAGTCTTTTCTAAACAAATGATAATTTTGTGAAAATGGAGTTTTCAATAGAAACTAGAAATTTCATATAATAATTACAATACACACACTGGTATTTACAATGGGTGCAAGACAAGTACCTCTAATTCTGAAAATAGAGTTTGAGGAATTGACCATTTTCTGGCAGTTCCAATTATTCACTGTCCTGATTTTCGAGCAGGTACATATTATTTCCTTTCTCTTCTAAAATTTTTAAAGGGTCAAACCAAAGTGGATCGAACTTTACATGTTTTCATTTTTCTTCCTATTGGATGTCCCATCAAAGAACTAAATCTCCTAGTTGAATAGGTCGATCCTTGGCCTTCTTGTCAAACAACGATTTCATCTTTTGTTGGTAATTTGTCAATTTAACCCCCACCTGTTCTCTATTTTCATGAAGTTCGACTAGTTGGTTTATCCTTCGTGTCAAAGCACTTGGCTCTTCCTTAGCTTCCTACAGTAAATTTTCCACTGGCATTTCTAATTGGATTCAAAATATTGTAGCCTTTCCATACACTAGCTAGAAAGGCGATTTTCTAGTGGATCATTTAGGAGTCACTCGGTTAGCCCAGAGGGAAAATTTCAATTGGATATCCCAGTTCCTATGATTCTCGATGATGGTCTTCTTTAGCACTCTCACCACAGTGTTTTTTGAGTACTCATCTAAGTCGTTACCTTGAGGATAGTAGGTAGTGGAGTGTCCAATGATGATATTGAATTTTTGGCAAAAGCTGGTGAATTTTGTAGATTTGAAGACTTGAGCATTGCTAGTGATAATTTTTATAGGACAACCAAAGTGAGATAATGTGTTCTCCTCCATAAACTTTATTACCACTGAGTCTATAACGTTTCTAGCTGGGATGGCCTCTACTCACTTGGTGAAATAATTTGTGGCCGTTAATATCCACTTTTGTTGGCCACTAGAAGGTGGGTTTATCTCTCCTATGAATTCTAGTCCCCATTTCCTGAAGGGTTCTTCCACATGCACTAGGATAAGAGGAAGAGGAGAAAGTTTTTGTCTCTCAGCAAAGACTTGGCACTTTAGACATGACCTGACTTGTTAATGAACATTTCTAAACAGTGTAGGCTAGTAGAATCCTGCCTTGAGGATTTTGTGAGCTGTGGTCTTCTAGATGTAATGACCTCCACAAACTCCTCCATGAAATTCATCAATCACTTTATGGGTTTCACTTTCTACCAAACATAACAGTAAAACTCCCACTAGGTCCTTCTAGTAGAGTTGACCATTGGATATGATATACTCTTGGGCTTGCAGTCTCAAGGTTTTGTACTTAGATTTATCTAGCCCTAGTGGGCACATCAAGAATAAGAGATAATGGATGATATTCTTATACCACGGTGATCCCTCATATTTAGCATAGATCTTTTTCTTTAATGTTTTAATCCGTTCTGCTGAAATTTTGTTATGCCTTCCTTTGTTATCAGGTTTATCCCTAAAGCTTGGCAATTAGATTCTGATAAAATCTTGGCCAACCCCTAGCCTTTTATGAGCTTAGTAGGCTTTATGTCTAACTCATATTCTTGTATCTTTCCTATCCACCTACCCTTTTCCCTTCATTGTCTCCTTTCACAAGGATGTCCTTGACCACTGTCGTTGGGACAAATGCTATGATTTCTAATTGTAGCACATACACTCGAAATTCCTTCAAAGCCTTGACTAGTGCATAGGCTTCTTTCTCCAAGATGTTATATTTCAGTTCAACATCCCTTAGGACTTGGCTAAAATTCTCCCCAAAAATGCTTGGACCTCTTTCTTATTTCTCGGTAAAGGATGTGACCAATAACTTCGAATTTCTTATGATTTATTTTCACTCCTTCTTGCGCTACTATGTGTCCTAGTAGCTTCCCCTCACTCAAGGTGAACTGATATTTCTTGGGATCCAAAGAAAGACCATACCTATTGCATTTCTCAAAGGTGAGCTTCAAGTGGAGGATGTGTTCTTCATTGGTCTTAGAGAAGACTGTGATATCATCCAAATATACCACTACGAACTTGTCTTTATCCCCTACAAAAGCTATAACCATAGCTCTTTGAAACGTAGCGCCTGCATTAATAAGACCAAAAGGCATGCGAGCATACATGAAAGTTCCCCACAGGGTGGTGAAAGTGGTCTTCTTCTGATCATCAGGGTGGACTGCCACTTGTATGTAACTAGAGAACCTGTCCATCGTGGACATTCTAACTAACCCAACCACCTTCTGCAATATGTAATCCATCTTAGGAAGCGGCTAGTTGTCTTTCAACGATTCCCTGTTAAGGTTCCAAAAGTTTACACATAACCTTATTTCTCCATTCTTTTTTCGGACTGGGACTAAGTTTGCCACCCACTCCGAGTACTTAAAGGCACTATGATTTTAGCCTGTAGAAGTTTCCTCACTTCTTTTTCAATGGAGGGGAGCAAGAGTGGATTAATATGCCTGAGCTTCTGCATGCATGGTTTTGTTCCACTCTTTAAAGGAATACTATGTTGTATGATGTTAGTATCAAATGCTACTAAATCCCCATAGGAACAAGCAAAAACATCCTTATAGATTTTGAATAGATTTAAATACCTTTGTTTATATTGCGAGGGGATTCCTTTTGATAGTCTAACCATCAGGGGTTCATCCTCTGAGCCGATATTGCAATCTTCTACTTGTTCTTCCATCTCCTGAGCCATTGGTTTGGAGGCTACATCATCCTTGTTAAATAATCTTATCTAGTGGGACTAGCCCATGAGGAATGATATTCCCTTTCAGTTGTAGAATTTCATGTCAAACCACTTTGTCTTCCCACGAAGTGGGTTCTTGATCTGCCTATTTTTCCTCTCCTTGATCAATGGTTGAGTTAGAAAACTCCCCAACTACTTCTATAAATCGTTTTACCTTCTCATCGTCCTCGAATATATTCTAGTGCTTGACATTATTAGGTATAGAGGGTCTGTATCTGACCTCCACTTCATACCTGAGAAGCGGATTCTGAGGGGGTTTGAAATTGCATGCTGTTACAACAAGGGAATTAACCATTATGTTTCCTTGTCTTGAAAGAAATTGGATATTAAAAGACAAGAAGAAGTTATCAATCCCATACTTCATTCTGGTAAGTCCTCCATCTGGGTTGTTTAGCCTGGCACTGATTTCTGATCTACTTTACAATCATCTCAGAGTCTCAATGTACAGTTAAGCATTCAATATTCATATTCCTTGTTGTTTGTATCCCAAGGAGTAATGCTTCATACTCTACCACGTTGTTGGTTGCCTCAAACTCCAGCTTGAATGATAGGGGTATCAAGCTGCCCTGGGGAGATACGAACAGTAATCCCACTCCATTTCCCTCTTTGGAATTCCCATTGTCAAAGTATAATTTGCATGCTTTGTTTTCATCTTTGTACTAGTGGTCTAACTGCATCATTATATGTATTGGTGTTTCTTCTAAGATGTTCTCATATTCTTCTAGGAACAAGAAGGAGAGGTCACTTTATTTTCCATACATTGGAGAATTTTTAGAACCTTCAGCTAGGGTTACAGTTTTTGTGAATTTGGACTCTCTGTATAATCTCCTTTATTTGCCTCCAAAAGTGGGAATAGTGGCATAAGTTATATCTAATTTGATAGAGCCCCCAACCTTAGAACCCCAAGACCTAGATAGGAGCATGCCGAATCGAGGGGGAATATCTGCCACTATTATGTCCATCACTATGCTCTTCGCAGGGATCTGAGTCAGGTTTACCATGAGATTTCTTATCATTCCTAAGAATTTGACCCTCTTAAAGTCAAAGGAGTATAGGTCCTTGTAGGGCCTGGTGATCTACAAGCCAAGTTGTTCCATCAAGGTTAAGGGCATGAGGTTATGTGAGGCTCTGGAGTCCAACATGCAGTTATGCAATAAGAGGTCATTAATTACCAAGGTCATGCAGAAGGGTGCAGTGGACAGATCAAGTTCTTTAGCAAGAGGCCCAAAAATAACCATTTGTCTTTCTTCTTGAAGGTTTAAAAAATAATGGGTCGACACTGAGGTGTATGGAAGCATGAACTGAGAGACTTGGGCTTTATAAGTGGGCTTCTTTAGAAGCTCCATTAGAGGAACGAGAATCTTTACCGTTTTGAGTTCCTTTTGAATATTGAATGTAGGTTGGCCCTTTTCTACACCTCCTAGCTCCACTTCTCTTTCCTTATCACTGGTAGTTTTTATCAAAACAGGTGCCTTCTCTTCCATTTGTTCCTTGGAGCTATTGCATTCCTTATTTGAGGAGAATTTTACCTTGGATGAGTCAAGATTCAGCTTACCTTTCCCTTTATCTGGTACTTGGGGAATATCTTGGGGAGAAGTTCCCTCTTGTTGTTCCGGCTCCCTCGAACTATTTCTTGAAAATCTTAGATCATACCTTTAGTGTAGATGTGCTTGCATGAAATCCACAAATTGTTTGCAATAATCACCTATGTCATCCTCATTTACTATTGCTTTTCTTTCATGAGTTGTCTCCTAGTGAGCCATGTTTTCATATTCTTC
Source organism: Pinus taeda (assembly GCA_000404065.3). NCBI lineage: Eukaryota > Viridiplantae > Streptophyta > Pinopsida > Pinales > Pinaceae > Pinus > Pinus taeda. Next base: position 21,208 of record APFE030789566.1, read on the forward strand.
TTCAGAGAAAGAGGAATACAAGTTTATGTGCATCTCATGTGTATTCAATGGTTGTTCATCGAGATCATCTTCTAAATATAGAGGAGGAGGGATATGATCGAGTTGATATTTTCTTCCCCTTTGAAGTATCTGCAATGGTGGCCTTCTATATTATGGGTTACAACCTCGATTTTTACCTTGAGCATTCAATTTCGGGAGACTCTTCTTCTCCAGCTCAAATTTCACCACCTTATGCAATACAATCTTGATGAGTTTATCCATTTCTTTCCACATTAGATATGGTGATTCTTTAGCTTGACTAAATGAGGATGTTTCTTCTTTTCTCCATTTCTTCTCAATAGGTTCATCCTTACCTCTTCACTTCCCTACCAAAGTGAAATTTGCTTCTACCTCAAGAGAATCAACTTGGAGTTGATCCAAAGTGCGAGACTTCCTTTCTCTTAGGGTAAAACCAAAGTTGGATTCAAATGCTCCCACAAATACTATGGGAGCAGCATCTTGAGGAGGCTTTATCTCACCAAGCAGGTTATTATACTACTTATTGAACCTTTTTATGAATTCTGAAATATCCTCTTCTGGCTTCTTCCTTATAGCATTGCACTCTATGAGGACATACTCATGATTTCTCTTTCCGCCCCACTTTTGTGTGAAATAGTTTTCGAGTTCGTCCCAGGTAGTGATGGGGGCATTAGGTAGGGCTTTAAACCATTTTCTAGCTTCGACATGAAGGGATTATACAAAGAGTCTTAGAACCACATCCAATTGTTCTACATTTAGATTCTCAACAAAAGTATACAAGGTTTCAATGTGTCTTTGTGCAGTTTTTTCATCCTCCCCATTGAACCTGGGCAAAATATTTAGGTATTATTGAGGCATAACACTTAGGGGTTGAGGTAAATCAGGAGGGGAATATTTATTCAGTAAGAAACCCTGAACATCCCTCTCAATTAATGGAGGGGGATTAATATTTTCTGGAGGAACTTGGGCCAAAACCATAGTGGTTGGAGTGGCTAGACTGAGATCAGGGTATGTAAGGATTTTAGGAGTAAAGTCTGAGCAGTGAATGGCAACGTGTTGGGAGCTAGATGAGGAAGCTTCAAATAATTATGAGACACTAACATAGGTAGCAGGAGTTTTCTCTTTCCAGAATCTCTTGAAAATTAATTTCTTTGGGTCAGATACAGATTGGGTTTTCTGTTGAGAGGTATCTGAGCAAGTGTGAGGCTTTCTAAAGGCTAGGATGATATATGATAATGGGATTTGTGGAGTCTCCAAGGTGATGAGGATGTAATTAGAATGTCTTTTCTCACCTACATGAAGAGTGCTTAAATTGGCGTATCCCAGGAGAAAAATCCTTCAATACGTTCCCCGACAATGGCGCCAAAATATGTTGTCGCTTCCACATACAGCCTCAAATTTCTTGCAAGACCAGTGCCTGGAACATCTAGATTTTTTGTGTCTCATATGATTCTTAGGAAGATGGAGACATCACACACACACACACACACACATATATATTCATCTAAAGGCATAAGCCATGTATTTTTGTTACTTATTCATATATAAAACTCTCAGAGATATATGTATAAACTAGTGGAGGACAAGTAGTTCAAGGACTTATAGTTTAATAAGCTTTGGCAGAACAATGAGAGAAGATAAGGAGATAGAATAACTCGTCACATAGAGCTTGAAACATCAAGAATTATACACTCATCACATAGAGCTTGAAACATCAAGAATTCTACACTTATCTGAGTTAAAGGTAGACATAATGGATGAAAGACGATTGGATGTGATTATTCATGGAGCACAATTTTAAAGATATAAACTCAAAGATCCATACAAGCATGTGCATTAACGAGCCAATACAAATGAATCTGTAAGAACATATGAAACATCTAGCAGCTACGATTACATGAAATTAGAGAGGAAACATGAACATACTGGAATTTAACAGAGGGGTAATATACTATAGAACTAGAAGGAGGAATCACCATCATTTCCTTAATATTCTAAAATATGCATATCATAAAGTCCTACAGTCTTGAAAATAACATGTAGTTCTTTCTTTAGGATTCTGAACCATTATGAAGTGTTTCTTCCCAGTATTTATCTGGAGAGGGGAGTATTGAATAGTAAATACAACAAAATATCTCAGTTGAGCCTTAGCTTTCAGATCCACTGGCTGTCTCGACCTGGGATGGATCTGTGGCCCAAAAATAAATAAAAAATATTAATTTCTTCATTAAATGGTGACACATTTAGGATAACAAAACAAGTCAACAATAAGATGAAAACACCAACAAAATATCTCCATGCCCATCCATGGGATCGCCTTTGCTTTAGGTTGTTGCTTGCCCATGGTCTGACCTCCTGTGCCACTCATTTGATTCCCGTCACTTCTTCCTTTACTTCTCGAATCATTCGTTCTTCAAATCTGGGAGTGGTCAACTATCAGTTTCATGTCGTAGTATAGAAGTAGAGGTCACCTGAGGTGGTACCTCGTCTTCCCTCTCAATGGAGCACCATGCTAGATCATCAAGTCCTCCCGAGCTTCCATGTCTTCATTTAATATGTCAGCGTCGACCCCGATTTTATGTCTCAAGGGGCCTTACAGGGTCAACCCATGTCGATTTTTGAATGCTCCATCTCCTCTCTTAAATGCCACAGCTGCCGACCCACCACGCCTTTAAAGTTATGCATTACCTGGTTTCCAAGTTATCACCTCTAGATTTCCCATTAAAAGTGCTTATGGGATGGGGAATTTTGATCCACTTTAGCCCCTTTTCTTCATATGATAAGGGGCTATGACCAAGCGCTTATTCCTCGGGTGGTAGGGCCTTTGGAGTCCCCTTTGGGGGTCTTTTCCCCTTTTTACATGGAATCCCGCATATTGGTGATTTATAATGCTTGGATTTGGTGCCTCCTCCCCAACATTGCAATCTCCGATGCGCGATGCGATCTGGCCCACTTGAAAAAGGATAAGGGAGAGTCTGTGCCCACTATAGTTGTCACCATCGAACGCCGATTGGGCCCTCTCGGGATATCGTAATTGGCAATTTCATAAAATCACATTTTTTTTCTCCCTTTAATACTTATGATTGCCAATATGCAAGATCGCTTGTCCTGCTTAGCTCTTGGTTCTTTGCTCTTCCCATGACCATTGGCTAGCCCCCTTATCAGAGTCCCCCCCAATCAGAGGTTCGTAACCAGCGAATTCCTTGTGATGCACAATGCACTACTACCCTCGGTCACCTATTTTTTATTGATGACGTCATCACTGCCATGTGTCGCTCCCTAAGGGCGGGAATGTGTCACTTGTATATGCCCCCATAGGACCCCTAAAAATTTCAAATCAGCATGCTACGTGTCCTCTGTATTGCCACATCATGATGACGTTAGTCACCACATGACCCCATTAGGACAATAGTATTCCGCCACATGGCCCCCTGGAGAAGAGAGAAGAGGTCCACTTGCCCTTTTTTTTTCATTGATTTCCTTTGCAAATCATTTTCATCCCTTTCCGATGATTTACACTTATCGGCATATTCCATCCACGATTTCTTAAGAGTGATGAGTTGAAATCGTCGATTGCCAATTTGCGATCTGTTTGGATGGTTGTGATCGACGATATGTGGGCCTGATGATATGTGGGATGGAAGTAAGGTGAGATCACCAAGTTGTGGGCCCAACGATATGTGGGATCACTGATTTCTGATTGTCAATGCACCCCAGACCTCTGATCATTGATAAACTATGTGCCATGGACCTACTATCACTAATTGTTGATATCGGTGATCGTTGATTGGAAGTTTTCTCCGACCTCCCCTGATTTAGCTTTAGAAAACTATGATTTGTGGGGTCCAGGATTAAACTTAAACATTTTCCTTTTCTTTCTGGTTTTCAAGGGTAACTTTCAACCTACTCCAACATTTAATTCTCGAATCCATTTGGGGGGTTCCATATATCGTTGGAAAGCTAATTTCAAGGACTATCCATTGGATTGTTCCTGATTTAGATTTGAGTGCTTCTATGGCTTGGAGGCTATCTCCAAACATATTTATTTTCCCCTCTTTGTACAATTGGAACTCTCTTTTTAGAAGGTGACAATAGAAACAATGGGCATTATTTCCCTAAATTATTGTTAATTTTCTACTATGACCCCCTTTGCACAAAGAAAAAATTAAATGGGTATGTTTTATATTCTTTGTATGAATATGCATATGTGTTGTATGTTGTGTTGGATGCAATAATGGGGGATCACAAAGGGGTGGAATCTTCCTTGTGCAAGGGTTTTAGGGGAAGAACCCCCAAAAAATGTTGTTTGGGAAATGTTTTGCATATTTTTTTTTTACATCTTTTGGCACATTGTTTTCACCTTTAATGATTTTGTGAAGGATGGTGATCACCATGGGCTAACCTGCTCAAACATATCTCTAAAGAGATTCTTCATCCTGCCTCACAACTAGCCATGCTAGAAATATTTTACTCAACCTCAGTTATGCTTAAAGCTACATAATTTTTGTCCAAAACATCATGGAAAATAGCATACTAAGGAAACACCCAAATTTGCTTAAAGATCCCAAACAACATCAATACATCCATGCAATCACATATCATAAGAAGAATGCATCAGACCAAAAAATAGATCATCCCATGAAAATATCTTGAAGTGAGCTCAACAGTAACTCAATGTGTATGAATTGGCTCAATCATGCATTGACTTAGAATATACAGATGGGTGATCACATGGAAAATCAATGCTTCAATTAACTACTAGTTTCCAAGTTAGGTTCAATAATATATTTTCATAACTTCTTGAACTTTGATCGAAGTTTCCAAGGATTTTCATTTCCACTTTATTTAATAGCTTCACTATATAGATTTTCTTTTCCCAACTTCAAGAGGTAATCCATCATTCCATGATTCTTCATTTATAACTTCAGAGGCCATCTCCCTCTTACTTTGATCATCAAAGTCTAATTTCCTGTCAAGAATAGACAACCAGTATATAAAACCAAAATCAAAATCATACCTTGGACTACTTTTGAAGTAGAGGTTTGGATTCACACATCATCATGGCTTCACCAGATAACTATCAATGTGGACATATCAAGATCAGGGAACTTGCTTCATACAATGCTTTATTCAAACATAACACTTTCCCAAAGCAATATGTTTAGCCTTGCTCAACTTATAAAAGTTTAGATGCCAGATCAAAAATAATATCAAACTCATCAATACCACTTTAAAAAATTATTTAGACCACGTGACCAGTAGAGCTCATATCCAAATGTCAAGTTACAACACTTTTTTATTTACCAAGCACTACTATCCAATCAAACTTTATCAAGCCATACTCATGATCATAGCATGAATCATTTTTGCTACTAAGTATGAATGGAGACATCAAGGACAAGTCTTATAAGTTTCATTCATAAAATTGGCATCCATTGATAGTGATATTGTTGCATACTTAATCACAATTGTTTATACTTCAATTAATGTGTCAAAGTTAATGATGACAACATTGAATATCTATTGAATACTAATATAAGTCACTGAAAGTCACTATGCCCATATAACATTGTTATCAAGGCAAATCATTAGTCATAAGATCAAATCATTAATCATCAGGTCAAAACCCAAATTTTCTATCACAGTGAGATCTATATCCCAAAACGTATCTCAACATCAAGTCAAAGTTCTAAATCAATATCAAGCATCATGTCAAAACTCCAAACACTACTCATCTATACTAATTAGACAAATTTAGCTAAACCCTTGCAAATTTTTTCAAATATTGTCATACACAAGCCTCAATGGTTAAATCATAATGACATATTGATATGCATATTTTGGTCCCCAACAAACACAAGTTTAGTCAACACATTCACATTCTCTATAGTAAGTCAAATATTCAAACTTCCCTACTCATAGAACTTTCAATTGTCAACTCCATGTGTGTAGGACATTCATCCTTCAGGTGAACTTCTGATTTCATGCACAAAGCTTCAATTTTGTGTCCTACAGGCATAACCACACCCATATGCCTTCTTCCATGTGGTTGAGGCTTAGAGTAAGGAAAAATATTTCTTCTTAGACCAGAACTTTTTTGCAGACCAACAATATAAGATGTTTGTCTATTCATGTTCATAATTATTACTTCAATAATAAATAGTATTCTATACATATAATGAAAATCATAATAGGTGTAGGGATCTTATGGAGAGATTCTCTCTTTAAATGAGAAGCCCCTTTAGCCATTATTATTCAGGTCATCAATAAGTTTATCATAATGCTATCATGCATCAACATAACTATTAGATCATGGAATTGAACTATATCAGGTTCTAAAACATATATACATCATTCTCATAACATGTCAACATTAGCTACTTCATCATCATATATGAACATAGCATAAAACATTCATCTAAAGTTAGAGTCTTATGATTAGGGTGGCAGACATGTGTAACATCATACTTCAAAGATCATGAACACAACAATACATTCATCAAGTTAGATCACTCAATTTTACCATATGTCATCATTATTAAGCTCATCAAAATCTGACCACAACCAACAAGAAGATCATGAATAACAAACTCATTGTTACACTTCTATCATCATGGTTACCATGGTTATCACATTAATTAATAATCGAATAAAACTACCATACAAAAAAAATAGTGAGCTAGCCTTCTTATGAAATCCATTATGTCTAAGATGTGAGATGCTTTGTCAAATGTCAAGTATACCAATATATTAAAAATCAGTGTTTCTAAGTAGCTTTACCATGACTTAATAGAATGTAAGATACTTGTCCAATACCAAGTGCACCATCTCATCATAAGCACCATGAATCAAACTTACTTTCATATGCATACATGAGCCCCTTGTGAAGGTGATATAGTCATCATATCTTAGGGCTTACCTTGCCATCCAATATTGCAGTTAAGACATAACACTGAAACAATACACCATACATATCTTGTAGTATTCAGATACATGTGCACCTTCTTATTTGACATTGGTAGCAGGAGCACTTTGTCAACTTCATTATCATGGACAATTGTAGCTCTTCTCTTCCTACATTACACATCTTTTCATGCATCTCAGATGATCCTCAAGAAGGATCCACTTATCACATCTCATCAAGAAGTTACAGGTATCTAAATACTCACATATACATGCAGGAAGTATAAGTAATAATCAAAACAATAAGTCTAAACAAAAGTAAGGACATAAAGGACCACCATAAATCAAAAAATACATATCTTCCATGAGAGGTGGTCATCTCCTTCTTGAACCAGCCTTCAAGAGTCACAACTGTCCATTTTCCTTCAATATTTCCACCAACTTTATCAGCAACTAGGCCTAATAGAGATTATCCCATCTTGAGCTTCATTAAATATATCACAAGTGCTTGAGCATCTTCACATTGACCATGCTAGGGTTTCTAGTTTCCATATCTCAAATTTGTTCCATAATCCACAGTTTCTCTCAAACCCTAACCTCATAATATCCATCAAACCCTAATATACAAATTGCTTAGGGCTTCCTTCAAACCCTAGAATTCTTTTATGTCTCCTCCATCTTCTCATGCTTCCATTAAAGGTGTTTTCTTAGGCATGATCTTTAATGACTTTTCTTCAGCCCAACTTTGAAACCATGTTAATTTCTCTTAAGGATATATTGTTCTTTGGTTTGATAATTGCATTTCTTCATTTACACATTAAAATCACCCCATGACATCATAACATTATTCAGATTTACATCATTAGTAAACAACATATGCAACTATGTAGAAAGAACAATATCATCATCATAAATGTAGTGGAACATAAAGGAACAATAGAAGAAAAAATTCACGCATAGAGAGACCAAGATTGATTGAGACTAGGGAAAAACTCACTATGGGAAAAACCCTTTCAAATTCTTCTTCTTATTAGATTGTCATTGAATTATTTAGCAAAAGAGAGTACAATAATTGATATCTTCATCCACATAACTATCCAGCAAAAATCAACTAAAATATATCCATAGATGAACCCAAACATGCTCATACTCAAAATTCATAATTCAGAAGCCTGTAATGAACTATCACTCTCTCCAGTCAACTTCTTAACATTGCAGTCAACGAGCAAAAACTTCGGTCAACAGAAAAATACAATTTTAGGTCCCAGTCACAAGGAGGAAATGGGCATGCGAGCGATTGGGAGCTTTTAGTCACTCCCTTGAGCCAACAAGCCAACAACTAGTTGAATATGTCCTGTGGAAAGCCTGTGATTGAAAAACAAAACCCTAGAAAAATATGCACGAGCTTCAGACTCTACAATTTCACATTCGAGAGAACCCATTTCTCCGCAAACCTACCTTAGACCTGTGCGAGCCAAAAACAATAAAGAGAATAGAAGAATGATCCATGATGATGTCCAAATGAGGTAGAGGTCGTGCTTGTATTTATATCCTTTCAAGGGTGTCCAATTTGCTTTAGGGTCGACCTGATCAAATATGAACATGTGGGCTCATAATTCAAAAATATACTTTCCCTTGTCCAAATTTGAGGATCTTTAGGTCAATTTTGGTCCTCTCAAAAAGTGGAATTCAATGCAATCACCACCTCCATCAAAGGATTTATCCAAAGTGGAATTTTGGCCCTAGTTACCAATTTTAACAAGGGGGCCAACATAGTCTCACTTGCCCATCTCTCTTGAGTTGAAGCCATCAATAATTAGTCATTGGATGGGTGAAACAAGGCATAAAGTCACTAGGCTAGCCACCATAGTCCCCTTTACTATCCTCCACAATTCCATATCTTGATTGTGCAAGGGGAGAACATAGTTGCTTGCTTAATTTCTTAGTTTCTTTCAAGTGCAGGTTTTTTTTGCAGAATTTCTTTACTACATGATTGTTGGCCATGGAAAATTGGTGGTTGCTTAGCAAGAAGTAACAATTTCCTACTAGTTGGTGAGCTTTTCAAATCTTGAGGCTTTAGCTGCTTTTTTATTGGTTGCCATTTTTTTCCATAACATTGTTGGAAACCTCAATTTTTGTATAGATTATCTAACTTCACACCAGGTGCCATAATGGTGCAAGTGTAGAATGTTATTGCTTCACTTCCTTATTTCTTGCCAACATGATTGTTGTTGCAGAATTTCTCCACAACTTGATTGTTCGTCATGAGGTAATGGTTGTTTCTTAGCCAAAGCTAGCACTCTCTATAGTGATGGTTGTTTTGTTTTCTATGAATTTCATGAGATCTCTCTTAGATTAGTATGCTTGGCCTTTATGGTTGTTTCTTAGCCAAAGCTAGCACCCTCTATTATATGATGAAAACATAAAATGTAATAAGGATAACATTATTCTTTTCCAAGAGGAAACCACTTGGGCTCTTATTTGCATTTTGTGGATGGTACGAATACTCATTAATGTTGATTCTAACCCCTAACCCTATCTAGACATTAATTGAGATATGTGATAAGACCAGGGATCAACCAAAAGACGTCTTGTATGATAGTAACGGGAAGAACTTAGTCTTTGAATCAGACAACGTAAATCTTAAATATTCTTGAAACTAATACTTGGCTGCAGAAACTGAGGTGCCTTTATCACATACAAGATCCAACATAAATACCAATGGGGACACAATGAATAGTTCACTAGAATTTCAAAGCCACACGTTTCATCGGTGCCTGTGGGCCATTAACACCAGGTGGGATACATAATGATTACTTGACTGGAATTTCAAGCCGGACGTTGCACCGACATCTGCGCATTCACACTAGTTGAAACCCATAATTTATGATACATTGGAATCTGTGTAATCGCTTAGATGGGATAAAAGTATATATTTTTCGCGTAGTTTAAAAATTATGTTTTTTCTCTTGAAAATTATGGAAATTCTGATTATATTTTGAAATGTTTCTACTATCAAAAACATGATTGTTTGGATTCTTGCCGTCCAAACAATTCCACAACCTTCATAAAAAACTCATCTATTTTTGGTTAAATTTGGCCAAAAATTTAAATTAATTACCAATTTTAATAATAATATAATTGTTAAACAAAGGCAATAAAATAGAATGGAAATTTAGATTGATTGAAATTGACATAAAGTAATAACACTTTACAGGGTTGAAAGTGTATCCACGGTTGAAATAACGTGTCCACTTCAGTGGTCGTTGAAGAGATCCAAAAACACGTACTTTCCAGCCAAGCCATGTGAATGTGAGAAAGTGGAAAATAATATGGTGTTTTAACGAGGTGATTTTATGTCAAGTTTATCTAAGTGAATCAGTTAGGTTATTGACTAAATTGTGCACATAGATGATATATGATTAATCATATATTTGAAAACGCCAAAGCAAATTGAGTCGGTATAAATGAATAAAGTTTCTATGGCAATTACATAATTTATTAATTTTATATTTAAATAAATATTTATAATTGAGATAAATAATATGTAATTGAATGGGTATTTATGTGTAAAATTATTTGTATTCATTTTAAATCATTGCGAGGTAATATCTTATTAACTATGGAAGAAATATTGTAATGTCTGATTTTGTTTGATTTAGTCAAATCACATAAAAATAGAAATAAATTAAAATTAAAGTAAAATAGTCAATTTATCTTTAAGTATTTTTGGGCTCAACAACCCATAGTTTTGGAGATAATATTCATATGTAAGAAGATATATATATAATCAGTGTAGATTTATCTTAATTTTTTAATTTTGTATGTAACGAGATTAAATTTCTTGAAGTGCAAATCTCTTTTAAAATTAAGAGAAATTCGATAAAGAGTAGATCCATAATTAAGATAGATCTAGAGTAATTTAACATTCACACTAATTGTTTTGACATTTATAAACACAATCAAACATAATATTTCAATAAAATTGAAAAAAACTAATTAAGTTTTTTATTTAATATAGTTTTTCTATTTTTAAAATTGATTTTTTTTCAAAATAATGATAAAATTAATTTAAAATTTCAACTAAATTATCTTTTTATTAATTATAGATTAAACTAAGATAACAAAAATAAATATACATAGAAGAAATATATATAAAACAATGGATTATATATATAAGCAATGGATTCAGTGTTGCATAGAGTATTAAGTAACCATCAAACATTACACATGCATTTTTGGTCATCCATTACACATAGTTGAGTCAAGTGCACTTTTGGTCATCTCATAATTGCTTGAAATCCCGCTGAATCAGAATTTTATTAAAACACCACATTGGCCTGCCCTGGATTGCACCACTATTTTAAAGGATCACTAAGTTCCCCTCGCATTCATAGAGTGTAGAACCAATTCCTTAAACATAGTATAATATATTTCCATTATTTCCTCTTAATGGGTAAAAGTGATTTGTTGATCATTGTCATGGGAGTATGTATTAGATTTTTAGAAAACATTGGGATCTCTATTGTGTTCTTCTTGGCCTTTTAAAATTTTAATGTGCTTTAACAACCATCACTTTCCTTCCGAACAATATATAAATATATTTTATAAACTATATCAAACTATGTTTTCGAATAAATAATTAGCTACTTATCTATTTACCAAAACCACCTTCCAAATTACTAATTTAATTTACAAAATTTAATACAAATGCCCAGTGTAGTAAGAAGAAATGAGTAGTCATTATAAGGTAGAAGATGCAAAACTATAAAGGCCATAAGGGTCTCATGAAGATGAGATATAATCAAGAATCTCAAGTATGGAAACTAAAGCTGGAAAATAAAGAATCATAGCCATAGAGGTGGCGATAAAAGTGGGGATTAATAGTAGAAGAAAGAACATATAGTTTAATGTAAAGCAAAGAAGTAATGGAAAGAAAGAAGTAAATGTATGGTTTAAAGTATGTATTATATGGTTTAAATGTATAGTATAGTAAAATAAAGAATTAATTATACTTTAAATCATATATTTATGATGTAATTTTTTCCTTGATATGTTTTATTATTTTATTTCATAGCATAGTTTTTTTTAGATATTGTAGGAGTTTTTCATTCTTTAATTTCACTCTCAAGAACAATACAAATATTGCATCTATTATACACCTGCATCGTTCATTTTGCTTATAGAAATAAAATATATGCCCAATCATAGGATGTGTAGAACATCAATTAGTATTCTAATCCTTCCATCCATGAGCTTCAACTTAACTTTTCTCATCTTACTATTCTAGCTATTGATTCATCTCCCAGGAAAACATTGTTGCCATCATATCTTTTATACATACAATACCACTCCCTATAAAGGGTCATATGAAGATATGCATATGAGTTGCCTAACCATGCCTTACGATCCATATGTCTGCTTGAAGAAGCCAAGTATACATCCACTCCTTTGTTTATGGAGGTTTTTGCATTTGTAGAAGGACCATCATCAAATCTCCAACATACCTTTACAAATTTTCTTAGAGATTTGGATCCTCCTCTAGATTTAGATCTCCCATTTCAGGACTTATTTTTTTCTAACCTAGGAGTTTCCTATTATAGAGAAGGCTTGTATGCTTTGACTTTCCATGTTTTTATGTCTCATCTTCTCATTTAACAAGGATGCGACTATTTCATTGAAGCTAAAGTAGTTGCATCAATAGCTATGGCAACAACCAAACTATCACATGATTCTGGTAAGAACACAACAAATTGATAAATTTATCTTCATATGAAATCTTAATTGCAACAAACAATAACCGACTTACCAAAATACTGGAGGCCTTCATATGCTTTATCATCAAGTCTTGATACTTCATCCTCAAGTTATACATTTTCTTCTATAGGAACAATTTGTTCACTAGGGACTTAGATTGATACAAATACCCGAACTTGTTCCATAATGTCTTCACTCTATATTTTCCTAAAACATTTATTAATACTAAATGTGATAGCCCCTGTTTATTTCTTCATTGTTGGAAGCAATGTAAATATTTTGAAAAAAATGGGTTGAGTCAAGGGACACAGAATTCCAAAGTCGAGGAGGATTATTTGCTTGAGAATTTTATGGTTTTGTCATAGCCAGGGAAGTTGACAGTTGTGAAATAACCAACTAATGGTGATGTGGTACCAATGTGACTGACCTGCAAGATTCTGGCCAAACATACACAAAACAAATTGAAAATGACATTGCTAGCAAACAAAAAATATGGGGACAAAGAATTATGTGGCACCAATGTGACTTGCCTACAAGATTTTGGCCAAACAGAAACAGAAACAAATTGAAGATGACAACAAGAAGGGGGGGTTAATTTTTATTTGGCTAGGAAAATAAAAACATTAACATAGAGAGAGGACTAGATGAAGCAATGACCAAGGTACACAATGGAGAATGCTTCTATAGAGGAATTCGAGTAGACATAGAACTTCAAATAGAGAAGGGGAAATATGTATGCAGAGGAAAGAAGACAATGAAGAAACAAAACGTTGAAGGAATTAGTACACAAGGGATAAAAAAATTGGAAGAAAGGGGGAATTTGTGTGTGTGAAATATGGACATAAGACATAGAGGAAAGTGTGCCATCAAATGGAAAGCATTAACTCAGAGGAGAAGGCAAGAGAGTTATGGGTGAAGTTTTCATTTTGAAATTGTATATTGTAGAATATTATTCATCACTTTGCTGGAGTACATGAGCCTTAGTGCAGAAGAAAATGTAATTGATGAACCGTGCAACAAGATTTTGTATGTCTTGCTAAAGGAAGTAGTGACAAGGATAACTCTAGATAAGTGAAATAATGGAACAAGAAAGATGGATAATCCTTGTGGAGCCTACATGTGAAGCTTGGCTTGTAAATGATGAAATAAATGGTACTCACTAAATTTTAGGTAGTATATGTGTATGATCTAAAAGATTAAGGAAATTGAAGGCAACATCATCTAAGAAGGAAGCTTGCATTTTCATAGCACACAAATGAGAAAAATAATTCAATTGAGAAATAAGAGTAGTAACATAATTTCCCTTAGGAGAGGATAATGATATCTGGATTCCTTGTGCGCTAGAAGGTGGAGATCACCTTCTTTATATCCCCTTGATAGTAAAGGTGGAGATTGTTCCTTGAATTCCTGTTAAGGAGAATTTCAAAGTATCCTTTACTTGTTCTTCTAGTTTTTGTGGTGAGTTATGGATTCCCTTCATTGGGTGGAACCACTGGGATGATATTATTTCAAGGTGGAGGTGAATCCTCTAGACTTCCTGGTGCTTGGTTAAGGGTGGAGACATAAGTCTCTATATTACCTTGTGCATGATTGAGAGTAGAGACATAGGTCTCTGGATCCTCTTGTGTCTGTTGAGGGTGGAGTTGGTTGGTCTTATGGAATCCTTGATTCAATTAGTTGTGATCGGTTTCATCCCTTGAACAACCTGCTCATGCTCCGAAGTTTGGCTCGAGGGTGATTAGGCTACAAGAAATGCTACAATGCAACTCAATCTATGGTTTGGTGGAGAATTGCAATCCCCAACTCAGTTTCACAGTCTTGTTTTGAGATAAGTATCTATCACATTTGTTGTGCGCAATGGACCTTATGTTTATATTACTGAAATTGTTTGTATGTCAATTGACTATGTGAGATATGATTTCTTATGGTATTGGAATTTCTCATGTTTGGATGTTACTTAAACTATTGATGAATTGTATATGATTGCATAACTAAGTTCTGATATGTTTAGCATTAAGTGTGGCTATGAATATTGTCCAAGGTTATGATCCTTGTATATATGGATCCTTATCTAATGCTACAATTCATAGCATATATCTTACTTAAATAAGTATACATTTATGTGAAATCCTTCATGCAATGTTCACACTTCTAAAAGAATGGTGTCCATGAACACTAACTAACATTACATAAGAAGCATTAAGTGGTTGATCATGAATACTCTCTCTAATTCTAGATTGTAAGGATATATATGTGTATACATATGTAGATTTCCTATTAATGTGAACCTTAAATAATACAATTTATATCATATGGATTATGAATAGTTCACCCGAAGTGCTATTCTAGAGATTAACCTCTTGATGGGTCCAAGTTGAGTTGAAATGTCATTCAAGAGATTTTACAAGCTTCTCTGAATTACAATGGATATATATTTGTAGGGTGACAACTCGGTGAAGTGTTATTTGAAGTTTGTTTAGGCATGAATACAAAAATTTATTCCACACGACATTCTTACCCTTGCAATAGTAGAGTTTAATACTATTTTCTTGCAAAAGCAAGCATAATTTCTCATAAAGGTGAATTAAATATAAATCTTAAATTAAACTTATACTTGGGGTAGGCTATGGGTCAAATTTAGCTACACCATGCATACTATAGGTGTATGGGACGTAGAGCACAACATATGTGCATCATTGGCATCCTATTGTTAGGTCCCTATAATACTAATGATGCCCCCATTACTATTGTAGTTGTATCCCTTATTAATATTGTTGTGCCCCTATTGTCCCCATATTGTTATTACTATACCCCATAAAATCCCTCTATTGTTATTTTTGTGCCATTATATTATTATTGTTAGGTCGACCTGGTTATATTGTGACCCCTTAGACTCCTATATATAGAAAGGAGGTTTTGTCATTTGAATCATCTAAGAATTGTTCATTTATGTAATGTAAATGAGGTTGCCCCCTCGAAGAGGCTCAATTCTAAGGCATTGATCTATCTTTTCTATCTTTTGCGAGCTGGTTTCATAACATTTGGTATCAGAGCTTTGGATTCTAGGGTTTCACTACTCCAAATAGGTCACGTGGCATTTTTGCTATAACTTTTTCTGTGATGTTTCAAAAGCGAACAAAAAAACCCATTTGAGATGAAATCGCACTGAACCTTGGGTCCGAATTTTCGAGCTTTTTGCGCTATATTTGCAGAGATATGATCTGAGGAAGTTGTTTTTTTTGTAGACTCCTGAATTACATTCCAAACAGGAGACCTTGGGAAAATCATCATAACTTTTGTTTTGAGCATCAGATTGCAATTTCGTAAGAAGTTACAGAAAGAGGATGGACTGTAGTTTCCTTTGTATATTCTTTAGATCCAAAGGTCGAAACAGTGACACATGGCACTTCATACAAGTTCGCTCCTTTTGAAAAGGTATATAATCAGGTCATCTTGGGAGATTGTGCATAACTCTTTTTTGGAGAATCTAAATTCAACTCGACTGGTGGTATTGGAAAGACAACACAGAGCATTACTGTAGGTTGCAATTTCAGAACTGGAAGATCCAAAATTACAGAGATACATTAGATTCAATATCGAGTGCCTACAAAGTGAAAAAAGGTGTGTATTTTTTTTAAATATTTGCTTAAGCTTGGTTTGAAAAATTAGTTTGAAGGAATTCAAAGGGAATAGTGAAGCATTATTATCGGTAATTGATGCCCTGAAGAAAGAAAATGGAAACACCTGGTAAACAACCTAAAAGCTCTAGCATGACTCATGAAGAAGAGGAAGAAATACTACACAATATATCAAAATTACGAGACTGAGTGCAACAAATGTCACTCTCACAAAAGTTAACAGAAGCTAAGATAAATGGTGTGGAATCTAAGATAAAAGGCATGGAAGCTAAGATGAATGGCGTGGAAGCTAAGATGAATGGTGTGGAAACTAAGATCAATGGCATGGAAGCTAAGATGAATGGCATGGACGCTAAGATGGATGGCATGGACACTAAGATGGAAGCTAATATGAATGGCATGGATGCTAAGATGAATGGCATGGACGATAAGATGGAAGAATTGAAGATAAATTTGAATAAGTTGCTACAAGAAATGG
>APFE030789588.1:4190-21851 GCA_000404065.3 Pinus taeda
GGACTCATACATAACCCTTCGGATTAAGGGGGGGAATGTTGGACACCTAATCCTAAATGGATTAGTGTGGAAGCCGAACAGACTAAGTAGTCCAAGGGACCTTGGGATGTGAATCCCAACGGTCACCATATTGTACTATAAATGTACATCTATTGTTAATAAAAATGTAATGCATGCTTTATCTTTACTATTCTCTCTCGTTCACCATGTCTGTTTAACAAGACCAGTATGGAAGTGTCATCTGGTAGTACTGCACAAAAATAGTTGGCGCATTTTTATTGGTTGAAAGTGTATGATACAGGCCAATGACAAAGTGACTTATGGCCCAATCCCAGGGCACCACGTGGCACTCCGGGAGAGGCAAAAAGTTTTTTATTTAGACTAGCCAACCCCGTGAGATTTGAACCTATGACCTGCCAAACAATAACCAACCATATTACTAACATACCATGTATATGTTTTTAATATATATAATGGAACACATTTATTTAATTCATAATGGTTTGAATGGTGGAGGTAGTAGCGAGGCACTTGGCCCCAACCTCCAGTTTTGTTGACAACATATAACCATATGGCACGGAAGATGGGCCAGACCTAGTGGCACCTAGCCCATGTCAGACTCTGATCCCATGACCACTATGTGACCAAAGGCTGAGACAGAGGGAGCATAGAGGCAGGGGTGGTTAGCCCTGACCCCTGGCCATATGGCTCCATGTGGCCGCATTCAAGGGATAAATTTCCAGTGTTAACGGATATTAGCACAGTTAAGTAGGTGACATTTTGCACCTAATTCAGCAAGAATCTCGTCGGCACCAGGCGAATTTGTTGCTTGGTGGTTGGCGGAAAGGAAGAATACATAGAATGGTTAGTGAGTTTTGAAAAATTGCAAGACAGATAGCAGAGCTTTGTTGCAAGAAGCATATCTTGCTCATTTTTTAGCCTTTTTGAGCTTAAGAAGAGCCTATATAGGAGTTTTTGAGCATTTTGGACATAATGGCAATGCCATTTTTTCAATTTTAGATATGTAAACTGATGTAGTTTTAGATTTGAGAATATGATTTAAAGGCCCAACATTGGAAGTTGGACCTGTAGACATATCCCAAGAGGGGTGAACTTCATCATCAAATTGTTGTTTGTGTGATGTTGTTCATGGTCATTTTTCTCTATTTTATTTCTGAAAAATTAACTAAAAAACACAAAGTTTATGTGCTTTTGCAAATTGATCCATTTTCTACCAGACATAAACTTGCTTGCAAACATTTTATGAAATATTCAAGTTTTTAATCCTATATCAGTTTGGTATTAGAGCATGGTTTTTTTGAAGGTTTGATTGTGCTTTCAAGTATTTCTTGATGCTTACAAGGTTAAAGTTGAAAAGACGAGAAGGAGTGCTTGAAGAGCCAAATCTTCAAAGTAGCTCAAGGAGGTCACAAACTTTGCAAACTCCAACAGTCATGCCACATGAAGAAGGACATGAGATGATGTCTGAGGATGAGAGAGATTTCAGGAAGGCTTTCTTTGATATGTCTGAGATGGTGAAATTTTTATTTGAAGAAAGGACAACAAGGTTTCAAGGAGAGAATTCAAATCAACAAAAAGGTAATGGTGGTGATGGGCGTAAGCCTCCACAACTACATCCTCCTTCACCTCCATCTACACCTCCATATTCACCTCCTTCTTCGCCTCCTTCAATATCTAGACATAATCCTCCTAGATCTTCAAAAGGACATGCTAAGTCTCCTTTGTTGAAGCTTGATGTCAAGTTTGAATTTCCTATGTACAATGGGGAAGTAAATGTTGAAAAGTTGGATAATTGGGTTTTTCAAATTGATGTCTATTGTAGGATTCAACGGATTGATGATGATGTGACCAAGATCCAACTTGCTTCTCTTCATTTGGAAAATGAAGCTCTCACCTAGTGGGAGGCTAGAACTTAATAAGACTTAAAGAAAAGTGGTAAAATTATCTCTTCTTGGAATGATTTTGTAGCTGCATTAAGAAAGAAATTTTATCCTTTAGCTTACATGCAAAAAGAAATTATGGATTGAAAAAATTTTAAACAAATTAAAGGTCAAAGTGTTCAAAGTTACACACAAGGATTTAGAACAAGAGCTTTAATCTTGGGTGTAGATTTGTCTTCACAAGAAACTCTCCTTAAATACATAGGTGGATTACATAATTATATGAGACATACAATTCATATGTTTAATCCCACCAATCTAGATGAAGTATGTGTTCGCAGAACCCATTTAGAATCAAGAGGGAAGGATGTTCCTCAAGAGACTAGCAAGAAGCCATCCAAATCTGGAGACAAAGGAAACGGGAATTTAACGGCAAAGGAAAAAAAGAATGCTACAATCAAGAAAGAGGGAGACAAAATTACTTGTAAACATTGTTCAAAATAAGGCCATGATGAAGACCATTGTTGAAAACTACATCCAAAAATGAGACCAAAGAAGTTTGACAACAAGGGGAAACAAAATACTGCTGCAACAACTCAACAAGATCTACGATCTGATTCAGGCGATGAAACCAAAATCACATCCATGGGAATGAAAGGTAAAGCTTCTATTGAAAGTACTAGTTCTTCTAGTAAGCCTATTGATTCTCAAAGTGATAAACAAAGAATTGAGCTTTTCCATATTAGGATCAATACAAAACATAAAAAAGTTGATACCTTGTTTGATAGTGTATCCCAAGTTAACCTTATTTCTGAAGCTATTGTCAAGAAACTAAACCTAGAAACTACACCTCATCCTAAACCTTACCCTTTGGGTTGGGGTATGTGAAAATGTCAAATTGCGAGTAACAAGAAAGTGTAAACTCAAACTTTCCATCACTGCAAACTTTATAGATGAGGTAGAGCTTTATGTTGTACCACTTGACATATGTGGAATTGTTTTAGGGATTTTGTTATGGAACCAACTCAAAAAGAGAAGAAAAGATAGATGAACGACTTGAGAAATAGCTTCTTTGAGGGGTGAAACCTCCTTTACATCACATACATGAAAAATTCTTGGATGATACAAATGATAAGACCCCCTTGGTATATATAGGAGTCTAAGGGGTCACAATATAATCAAAGCCTACATAACAATAATAGTAAGGGAACAAAAATAACAATATTGGGTTTCTATGGGGCACAACAATAACAACATGGAAGATACATGAGCACAACAATAACAATAGGGGCTACATTAACAATAACAATAAAGGGAATAAACTAGTATTATAGCGACCTAACATACCCCTCTCCTTCAAAAAAGTGTTGTCCTCAATGCTTTAGTAGTTTCAGATGCTTTTGTATAAAATTCTCGTCCTCCCATGTGTAATCTTCAAGGGGTAAGTTCTTCCACTTAATGAGATATTTTGAAATTAATTGATTTCGTAGTTGTTGGGTTCTTGTTTTCGTGACCGCTTCAGGCTCAAATATGATTTTTCCTTCATCGTCAAATTCTAGCAACACTATTTGAACTAGGATTTTGTCACTGATAACCTTCTTTAAGCATTAAACATGAAAAGCTAGGTGTACTTGAGAAGATGCAGGTAGCTTCAATTTGTATGCCATAGTAAAAATATTTTGCAACACCTTGTAAGGACCATCGTACATGGGTGATAATTTATTATCCTTCTTAGCTTTCTTGAGGGACATTTGTTTGTATGGTTGTAGCCATAAAAATATCCAATTGCCTACATCAAAACTTCTTTCACTGTGATGCTGATATGCATGTTTTTCATTCAATTATGCGCCAGAGTGATGTTATCCTTTAAGATTTGGAGAACTTGTGGTTGATGCTCGATGTGATCTTCCACTGCTTGAACCTTAGAATTTTCTTTTAAATATGATGTAATGGATGGTGGATGATATCCACAAAGTGTCATAAATGGGGTCATTTTTGCTACAGTATGGAAGGAAGTGTTATACCACCATTCATATAGAGGTAACCACTTGACCCATTGTGTTTGTTTATCAGATACAAAGCAACGAAGATATCCTTCCAAACATTTGTTCACTATCTCAGTTTTCCCATCAAATTTAGGATGATAAGATGAGCTATGAGCTAATTGAGTACCAAGACAAGAAAATAATTCTATCAAAAAATTTCCAATGAAAATGGGATCTTTGTCACTTACAGTAATATTTGGGTTTCCATGTAGCTTTTGAATTATTTCCATAAATGCAGTAGCAACTGTATTGGCTTTAAAATGATGAGATAATGCACATAAGTTTGTATACTTGGTAATTCTATCAACTACCACCATGATGATGCTCTTTCCTTCAGACTTTGGTAAAACTATGATAAAATCCATTGAAACCTCCTCCCAATGCTGACTTGCAATGGCTAAAGGTTGCAACTAACTCAGGATCTTAATTGTATCAAGTTTATTTTGTTGGAAAACCAAACATTCTTCCACAAACTTCTGAATATAAAATTTAAGGCCATTGTAAGTTTTTTAAAATCCTTAGTGCCCTCCTAAGGGAGAGGTGTGCAATTCCAAAAGAATTTTTTGCTTGAGTTGGAAATTCTTACAAATATATAAGCAATCTTTGTACCATAATGAATCATTTTTCTAACTAAATGTATCAGATGTACTAGGATCTTGTTGTAACTTTTGAATGATTTTCCACACCTCTTCATCATTCATCCATTCATCCCTTTCTTCGGTTATCCAGTCAGGTTGGATAATAGAAATGGCACAAAGTAATGTTTCCACATCCTCATCCTTTCTTGAGAGTGCATCTGCAACAACATTTTGCTTCCCTTTTTTGTAGATGATTTCAAAGTCATAACCCAACATCTTGATGACCCATTTTTGCTGCTCTTCTAAAGATAATATTTGTTTCAAAAGTATTTAAGACTATCATGATCTATTTTTACCTTTAAGTGACTTCCCATTACGTAAGGTCACCATTTCTTTAGTTCAAGTAGTATTTCCAACATTTCCTTGTCATAAATAGATTGTGTAAATATTTTCCTTTTATTGGATGAATTTCAAAAGCAATGAGTCTTCCTTCATGCATTAAAACAACACGAATTCCATTTCCTGAGGCATCACATTCCACAATAAAGGTTTTTGTGAAGTCTGGCATAGCTAAGACCAATGCTTGGCATATTGCCTCTTTAAGATGTTCAAAAGGTTTCAGTGGCTTCTAGAGTCCAAGAAAATGCATCTTTCTTCAGTAATGTTGTTAGAGGTGTTATTATTCTCCCATAATTCTTAACAAACTTATGTTAATACCTTGTCAACCCAAGAAATCCTCGAAGAAGATTTTATGGTTGTGGGGATTTTCCATTCCTTAATGGCTTTAATTTTGTTAGGGTCTACCGTAATACCCTCATGAGATACAATATGGCCCAAATATTCCAACTCTTGTACTCCAAAGAAACATTTGGAGGTTTTTGCATATAATTTTTTTCTCCTCCAATAGTTTGAGCACCATGCCAACATGTTGAACATCATCCTTCCAAGACTTGTTGTAGATTAGTATATCATCAAAAAATACTAACACAAATTTTCTAAGGAAGGGTTTGAAAATGGAATTCATCAAACCTTGAAATGTGAAATGTGCATTAGTAAGGCCAAAGGGCATGACCAAAAATTCATAATGACCCTCATGAGTTCTTAGTGTTGTTTCCGGAATTTCTTCAACCTTCATTCTAATTTGATGATATCCTGAACGAATATCCAACTTGGTGAACTAATCAATGACAAGAATTGGAAATATTTAATAGTGAGCTTGTTGAGCTGCCTATAATCTGGACACATACACCATGATCCATCCTTCTTGTGCACCAATGCTACTAGAGCAAGGAAAGAATTTTGACTAGGTTGAATTATACCAGCCTCTAACATTTCTATAGCCACGTTCAACTTCACTCTTTTGGGCATAGGGAAATGTGTAATGTCTGATGTTTGGAGGAACACTTCTTGGAATCAAATGAATAACACAATCATGACCATGAATAGGTGGGAGGCCTTTCGGAGTTTCAAATACTTTGGAATTATTTTCCAATACTTTTTGGAGATCTAGAGAAATAGATGTTTTCGATGTTTGAACTTCTAGTGAGAATAATTGTGCAATTATGCCCCATTGTTCTTTCTTCATAAGTTTTTTCATGCCATTAGAGCTAATTACCTTTCTTGGTTTCCCTATGATACCCCTTAATTTAACTTCCTTTCCTTCCCAAAATTAAATTCAACAAAAAATCTTGAAAATTAAAAGTTATCATCCCCAAATATTGTAACCATTGGACTCCTAGTACAACATCAGCACCACCCATTGGAATGGAAAGCATTGGACTATTCAATACATATTCCCCCATGGTTAGCTTGATATTATGGAAATTTATAGAGAAATTTATAGTTCCTCCATTTTCAACCATCACTTGACACTCTGGTGTTGGATATAGGAAGCAATTCAATTCCTTGGCTATCTTACAATGAATAAAATTGTCGGTACTACTCGAATCAACCATCACTATTATATTTTTGTTCTTAATAATCCTTCTATCTTGACATTTTGAGTGGTAATTCCTGCCAATGTATTACAAGATATGGTCGGATTCATTTCTTCTTTCTCTGTGGTTTGTTCTTAGTGTATATCATCCTCTTTTGATGTTTCATGTTACTTTTCTTCCTCCTCTTCACAATATATGTAGAATAATTTCTTCTTAGCACACTTATGACATTTAGTGTATTTACTGTCACAACTATAACAAATCCATTTTACTCTTTTTTCCTACAATTTTTATGGCATCAACCTTGTAGGTTGTGGAAGACTAGGAGAAACAACACTTCCATCTTTAAAGTTGTGAGTAGTATACTTCCTAGTTGCTATAATTTTGCTTTCAACTTTTCTTGCCACCCTGAATGACTTCTCCAATGAATCAAGTTCCCAAAGGAGAACCTCATGTCGGATGTTATCCTTCAAATTCCCTATGAAAACATCAATCCTATGCTCCTTTGGAATATCAGTTATCCTGATATTCAATTTTTGGAATCCTCAATGTGCTAAGCCATTGAACCCTTTTATTTGAGATTTATCAATTGGCTAAAGAAGGTGTTTCTCTTTGTATCCTCATAATGTGCTATCATTTCCTCCATAAAAATTGATTGAGTGACAAATGGTTTACTAGCACAAAGCCATCGATACCATATGTTGGGTAATTTAATTGACTGTTAAATTACTTGCATTTATATGTCAATCTAGGTACGTGAGATTGTGAAGTATATATGCACTGTATATGCTAGCCAATTTACTTTAAATTCAAAGAAACTAATCTAATTGCACATGAGGATTTAAACATGTTTATGACTAAGTTTTGATAAGAAAATGCACATGTTTTGTCTTAAAAAGCCAATGAATTCAAACTCAAAACTTTAAAATTTAAATGAAATTTTAAAGCAAACTATACTAAAAAAACTTTGAAATTTATTCTAATGGGACAATAAATTGAAATATATTATATTCAACAAAATTGAAATCTATTATATTAAACAATGAAAGGAAATCTAACTATCAAATTAAAAGCACAACTATTCTAAAAACTTGGAATTGGAAACTATTCTAGAAAGCAGTGAAAAACAATGATATGTTGACAAAATTTCAAGTGCAAGAGCCTCCATGTCTTATCAAAATGATGACTAGAACAAACATTAAAATGAAATAAATTCTTGGAAAATACTTCAAGGAAAGTGTGTTTTGGATTTTTAAGTTTATATTGAGCACTCAACCTGTAACAGACAAAAAAAACCAAGTAAGCAAACTATATTGAAAACAAATAATTCAAACATCTAAATAGACTGAAAACTAAATTGAAGCAAATACTGAAAAAATGGAATTAAAATGACAACGATACTATCTCACAAATCCACAAGGGGCCTATTGTAGCAACTACAACCACCCTCCAAAATGTTTCCTATGCTTCGTTTTGGATCCTCCCTTCTAAATCACAACAGCTCATCTTGCACTAATCCAAGTACTTGTGCTTTGATTGAGCCTCATCCTTTGCATCTTGTCTTGTGTTTTCTTACTTGGTTTACTGTCTAACCCACAAGACGATCTCTTGACTTGGTTTCCATCTAGTTCTAGGCTTGCCATAGAGAACTACACAATCCTTGAGGGAAACCAGCCTTGCTCTCGGGAATTGCGCAGTCCAAGCTGATAGTGAGCCTTGAGCTCAAGAATTGTGTAGTGCTAGTTGAGAAAGCCACTCAACCCAAAAATTACATAGAAGCCTTTTTGCTAAGAAGTTGCACAGTGCATGAACCAAAGAGTTTCCCGGTCCCTCCCAGAACTGTGGAATATTTCTATGCAATGTGTGAAAACTTTTCTTGAAAAAGAAAGAAAAAACAAAAAGTGAAAAATCATCCCTAAAAATAGGGATCTAATTTTAACAGCCTGAAGGAGGAATTTGAGTTATTTTGGAAACTACCACCAAGTGTCTCTTTTTACATGAATTTGAGCCTTCACGTCATAAACCCTAAATTGACCAAATATATTTAATCAACGCTGCTAGAGCTCATTTTATCATTCGATCTTGGAGCTCTAACATTATTGAGGAGATCAAGGAACCTTCAGTGTAATCATCATGACTTTCCTAGGTAATTTTTGCTTTTCTAGTCTTTTACTGCTTTTATGTCACTTTTATTTGTTTAGCTTGTGAGAGTGTTGTTTCACTTTTTTTTTGAATGATTACTGGCGTTTTAACTTGTTTTAGCTTGTAGAAGTGTTGTTTCAAGTTTTGCATTGACTTTCCCAAGTGTCGCATGCATTACCATGTTTTGCACTAATGGCCATCATTATGGAAACTCCCTTCACATGCCTCGTTTTCCTTTGGTTAAATTAATTCCTATACTTGTTTCCCTTGCATACATCATTAGACAGTCAAATCTACACTCAACATCACATTGTCCTTCAGATATGCTTGATTTCACACTCCCCTTGGGAAGATATGGGCTCCCCTTTCCCGGATCTTCTGTTTCCTTGCATGCACTGCGCATTCTGGGAGCTCAAGGTCTATGCCTTGGCTTCTGGAATTGCACAAAGGTTACCCTTTCCTCGCTCCAACTGTGCACTACACAGTTCCAGGAGCCATCCTCCCATCTTCGCCACTGAGATTACACAATGTGTAGTCTATCCAGGCCATGGCCCAAGACTAAACTTTGCATTACCCAGTTCCACTCAGCAACCCTTCCCACTGAATGTTCAATGCGGAGTTCCAACATGCATCCAGTGACCTTTTTGATGTAGAATTACACAGTATGTCCCATCATGAGCCCGATTTGTTTCTTGTTCTTGCCTTGAAGTTGCTTTTGGTTTTAAGCTAACATTTGTAGCCATGAGTGTCCTCTGTCTCCAGGTACAATAGTTATTGAGCATCTCTCTAGAAGTTACAGTTAACATGGCCTCCAAGAGAGATGCATCAAAGGAAACCATTGGAAGCAGTATTGGGGAAGCAGTTGAGCAGACGTCAGTTAATCTACCAGTTTATGTAGACACTCAGTTGTTCATTGAGAAGGGTACCACATTGACATGGCAACAAATCAAGGATACTTTTGCAGAGGACTTCATGGAAGACTTGGAGGATCGACAGGTTTACTTTACCATCCACCAGTCATGATTATACAAGGTTGCACGTAGGTACCCCGTCTTCCCATGTGTGGAAATTATTAGCTGGATTGTCTCACACACATATCTGGAGACTATGAGATGAGCAGCGCTAGTGGGATAGAGCTTGCCACCTTCAGGGCAGAGAACTTTCAACAGATGTATCATTTACCTCAGTCGGTGAAGCACATGGATACTCTTTTCTATGCCACCCATATCTTTGTGAACACTAGAGACATCGTCAAGCACTGGGTGAAAGAGTCGTCAAAGTTCAGACAGACACCCAATCATGTTTACACGACAAAGTCTCTCAAGAAGGCTTATTAGTTCTTGATCATATTTGCATGCAGAATATACAGTCAAGAAAACACAAAAACATTTCCTAAAGGTTGGGTAGTCGTGCTAGACCAATTGGTGAATGATGGGAAGCCATTCAACTGGTCGGACATTTTGGCTCATCAATTGAAGATCCATGTGACTAACACCTAGAATCCTCCTAAGAATGAGCAAGCAAGATTCTACATGTTCACATATTTACTTGATGCAATCTATGCCCAACAACAATTTCCTGGCATGAGCTAGACATGGACACCCAAGGAGACTATCATCAATTCTTATTGCAAGTTTCTTTCTGACTGTAGCTATCGAGGAGTGATGGCAAAGCTAACTGACCATTTCATCATCCTATTGTACAAGCTAATATTTGAGTAGGATACACCTTGCATGTTCCAAGAAGCAATGGAGGAAATAGTGAACATCGCAGATTGGTATGCCTCACTAGGTTGCACCTTCATAAAAGTGTATGTCGGAGAGAAGCTTCTACATGTTCTACCATGGTATGCCACAGACAAGCTATTCATGTAAGAGGTCCCATATCACCTCTCCATAAGGTTGTCAATAACACTGCATAGGAAGAAGAAGGAACAATGGCCCACTCTTCCTTTGTGGATCGGATTCTACCAAATTAAGAGCTTGAAGGATGTAGATGCCAAAGCTAAGGAGATAGTAGGATTCAAGTTCAGCACCAAAGACTTCAATCCATATGATCCTCACCGTATTTTCAAGGACCACTGTGTGAGAGTGTACTTTCCATGGATCCATGGGACATTTCACTGGCATGAGGAGGACCCTTGGAGGTACTACTATAATGCCTCCAAACTCCATGAGTCAGCCAGTATAGAAAATACTTGGAAAGCTGCTCTATAGATAGCAGTAGTACAGGAAGAAGAAAAAAACATCAGCAATCTAGTGCAGGACAAAGGCAAGAAGAATATTGTCGAGAACCCAAAGGTAGAGCAAAGATGCAAGATGAGGGAATATCCTATCACAGAGAAAGTGGCAATGGCAGTGGCAGAAAAGTGGGAGTAGCGGATAAAGAGAGTAGAGCGAAGGAAGAGAGAAAATCAAAGGTTGCATGAAGCAGAACAAAAGTTGCATGAGACGAAGAAGAAGTTGAAGGAAAAACAAGATTTGGGAGCAGAGAAAGAGAAGAGAAGCAGAAATGGGAGGAAGAAGAAAGGCAAGGCGTGATGACAAAGCAAATAGTGCCCATAGAGGTTGAGGAGTCAGAAAAACCAACAACTAAAGAAGACGGTGAACAAATGATCCAGGAGGATCTCGTCAGATCATAGCACATGTGTTCAAGTGTCGTCGTCAGTGTTCAGTGTCATCGTCAATTCAGTTCAGCTTCGATAGTGTTGGTTATGGATCAGGTTGTTTAGGTAATGTTTATGGTTTACATGGCATTCAGTTGAGATGGTTTAGCCACTAGCTGTCGACTTGTGTTCATAGACAGTTACGCCATGATTGGTCGATGACATGTGGCTTGTCATTCACTCACAGGATTTGGTGTCGACATGGTTGTGTTGTCCATTACAAAGGTTTGATATGTCATCAGGGTTGTCATTGCAAAGATAGATGGTGTCGACGATGTATATGGTTTTATGTCACGTTGTCAACAAGTTTGTCATCATGCGACAAATGTCGCTAATGTCGCTTAGTGATGGTAGATTGTAAAAGGGTTGATAAACTTCAAGTATTAAACCCTAATCTACAACACCTAATACTATCAAATCCTAATATACATCTAATTCTAAACCATAACTATGTATTAAAACCTAAACCTATGTATCTACACACCTAAATCCTATATCTATCGACCTCATTGCATTACACTATGTGTTACACATAAAACCTAACACATAAAACTATGTCTAAACCTTCTCGGCCATATCAAAACATTATAAAACAGACCCACAGGCCCTAACCGCCAGATGACCGCGCGGACAACTAATCATGTTGGAGAGACATGTGACAAGGCTATTGGTTGACCGTCGGACTTAACATTGTTAACCAAACATAGTTTTGTTCTAAACTGTATCAGAGGTTAACTGCAACTTCCACTAAAGAGTTAGCATGTGAATGCAAGGAGAGTTAACCAGTAGCTTGGAGTACACCATCGAAGTAAACTGTAGCAGAAACCGCAGCGGAGTTGCATGTGAACGTGCTGTGGATAAACTGTCAGGTTAGTCAACCACAGTCATAAGCCGTCAATTGTATAAACTGCAACACCAACCGTCAGCAGAACCGTCAGAAGTTAGTTTCCATGTGAACACTGCTACCGTAACTGTCGGAGTTTGAATAGCGGAACCGCCAGCATTTGATCCAGGTCCGGGAGTGAAGAAGGACCCTTCCAAGACCTTTTGCTTTCGTGATGTGTTAAAATTGCTTTTTAAAAGAAAATTAACAAATATACCTGCAGACTGTAAAGAAGAGGAATATAACAATCATCATCACATGAGAACAAAAAGTCGTTGATAACGGAGTTCGTCCAGGAGGGACTACGTCTCCGGGCCCCGGTGTCAAGATGGGGTAGGCCACTGCATTATGTGCTGCCAATAAAGATGATGTACACAGAGATGATGTCTCGATCATACAAGGAAGAATGCCCTCACATAGGAGTGGCTCTAAGAGATGTTCCACAGCTAGAACTCTCAATCAAAAGCCTCCTATCAGTATGACACAAAAACAAGCATGGTGCGCATCCCGCCAAAATGGCACAAAGGAATGTCAAAGCAAAATACATGCATGATGATAACAAGAGTATCCCAACAACATACAACAAGGGATCTCAAAGCATAATATAAAAAGTTATGACAGAAAGTACATCACATCGAAAGATTCCGCATAACATGAAGCAAGGAATCGTGACAACATGAAATAACAAGATCTTGCATCAATCATCAATCATGGATCTGTACAACATAAGGCAGAAAGACGAAGTACATGAACATGACGAATCATATACCTCACAACCAAGCGCCATCTAAAGAAAAGGCTGTCAAAGTACTGAAGCTCGCTGAAACATCGATCTCACATCATCGATTGCAAGAAGAACACTGTTTGCACATGAAGATGAACATCCGCACTAGCACTTAGAAAAGTGACTGAAAGAAGGAATGAGAGAAAGAAAAATCTGAATACACCATCAGATTTGTGGCATTAAGTAGTGCTGAAACAACTGTCCAAAATCCAAATTCTGAGAATTTGATAATTCGAAGCTCAGGGAATCTTTTAGATTCCCTCGGGATTCCTCAAAAATTCTGTTTCAGGGATGAGTTGAAAATTCACTGCTCAGATGTCAAATCTGATTCTACTATTAAGATCCCTGCGAAAAACCATGAAAAACAAGTATAAACTTGACCATATTCTGACAAAGTGAAATTTTACCTCCATGGGAAAATTTCATGGCTCATGGTTTCGCTCCCTGTTTTTGTTGAAATCATGGTTCCGCGTGCACTCTGGAAATCACTGGAAGATGCGGACCTTTGGTGAAGAAACGAACAGCACCTTTGTGTTCGTGGCGACGAGAAGTGTACAAACCATATAAAATTTATGAATTCTTGAAAAGTTGAAATTTTTGCCCCCTGCAAAATTCATAATTCCTGTATTAAAAAATTATTAAAACTGCCTCAAAAAAACATGCCCGCAGCGTTCTGCCTCAAAATCCGTGCCCGTTGATCTCTCTCCCATCAAATGATGAAAAAATGAGTTTAAATAAACATGGGAAGATTATTTTATTTCATGAGGACGTTATGTTTTATTTTTTTACCTAACCATATTAAAAACTGCATTCCATGAATATATATATATAAAATATATATATTTTTAACTGTTAATTGGGGAGTGGGACCGTACTTCACCGGACCACACTCACCCATCCCCAAAATCTGTGGAACCTGCTATACGTTGTAGTTTGATGGCATACGAAACTTTGTGGTTGAAATTTTATGGAACCTTCGTTATTTGTTATTAACCTTTGGACTGTTTGCGCATGCATTGAACTTCGTTGGAGTGTTTATGGCATGTGGCCATAACTGACAACCACCATATTTACACGCTGAATTAACCTTTATTTTGGAACATACGTTTTCGTTTGGAGTGGATACAACGTTATGTTGACTTTTGTTTGGAGTGTGCAACGTGGGTTGGTT
Organism: Pinus taeda; assembly: GCA_000404065.3. NCBI lineage: Eukaryota > Viridiplantae > Streptophyta > Pinopsida > Pinales > Pinaceae > Pinus > Pinus taeda. The sequence goes on from APFE030789588.1 coordinate 18,297, forward strand.
TAACATGGTTCATATATAACCTTTTTTAATATGGTATATGTTATAACCACCCTAATTTGTATATATACCACGTATTGGTTACGTTGGCTTTATATATATGTATTTATGGTTTTCCCATATTTTGATTTATGGTTATAACTTTCACCATATTATGATATGGTTGGATTTTTTTATATGGTTAGTAGTTATAATCAAAATGTCTCTTGTGCAGGTTTAGGAAGTTAATAAAGGGTTGCCATGTGTCAGTTTTTGATGGACTGCCATGTGGGTCTTATGTGCTGACTGAGATTCCATGTGGCACACTGTGGGCCCCATTTTCCCTCTGCCATACAAATCTTTGAAGAGCTTTATCTTTTGCATGCGAGCTCGAATTGACAAACTGTTCACGCCACCACGATCAGGAAGACGAGCCCTCTTATATGATGCCAACAACTTTTCATGTCTGCCATTTTGAATTTCGAACCTTATCCATCCCCTTGGTGTCTCGAGATCCACTTGGATCAATGGTGGCAGCTTGTGGTTAGACAATGGTTGGTCACATGCAACCGCCAAACTTCCTCTGCCCGGTTTGCTGACCACCAGCAGTCGAGGGCTTATCCAAAGTGTATTTTGGGTTTTGTATGGTTGTTTTGTTCTAAAATAATTCCTCCACCATGTAACCTCTCACCTAGGTGTCAAACTGCTACAAGACCGATTTCTAAACATCCAAATCAAGACATTTATGCCTATCTGAGCCTGAGGGGCCTCGAATGTACCTGGTGGATGTTAAAAAGGTAGTTCTTCTTCATTGTTGGAGGAGTGGTTATTGGTTTTTTTTTGTATGTAGATTCTGGAGGTCATAGGCAATTTTGTTTTCAGTGTTATGGGAGCATCTGGAGTCGGAATTGGAATCCGTAAGAGGCATTGGAAAGCTGGTTCAGAGGGCTATCTGATGATAGTGATCAGAAGTGCCTGCATGCACATTTAGAATGATCAAATATATGTGTAAATAACTCCTTCTTTTCATTCCTAATAAAAACGGTCGCCCATCTTAAAAGCGGACCCAAAGACGTAGTCCATCAGGGACGAACTCTGTTATCAATCTCGTTGTCTGGTATTGCTGTGTTTTTACTATTTTAACTTCTATTATGCATCTATCTTGTGTTTAATCAGCTGTCATAAACTCTGCTTCTCAAGCATGTTTTCCTCAATTTCCGCACTTTTAGTTAACATTCAAATCATAAATGGCTAATCACTTCTACATCAGTTTTAGTTTATGATCATTTCAGATCAACGGATTTAGGATTGGGAGATTACTTAGTAGATTGAGCAACTAATTGAAGTGACATACATGGAGTTAGAGTAGGAGCCATAAAACGCATACAGTGACCTTATGTCGTAAGCACTAGAGGTCACCTCTCAGTCTCCACCACCTCAAGTGTCAGAACCAGCCCTAAACGAGCAAGGAGAATTTGTTCTCCTTGATGATGATCCGATCATGGATGTGTACAATCTATCATTTGATGAGTTGCAGAAAAGGTTTGTACATGCCTAGAGGAAGCACTTTCTGGATGATAATGTGTCACCTACATTGATGAAGGAAAGGGTGATAGATCATTCAGCTACCCTTGTCGATGTTACCTTGCCCTATGTAGGAGCAACACGCTCAAATGTTAAGTTCATGTTGGCCGAGAATGAACAAATGGATACAAGTTCCAAGACCATATACCTGGATGATATGGAGGCAAGAGTCTGTTATCAGAAAGACACCATCAAGCAATTTGGGGACATCATCACACAATACCAAGCTTGGCATCAATATGTGAGTGAGAAGCACCAAGTGGAGGTTTCCGAGTTGGTCCTTCCCAAAAATTCGGATTCATAGTGTTTTGTCCTATTAGGTTGTCTCTAGCATATTTCGTCTTACATGGGTACATGTGTAAATTGTAATATTATTTGTAAATATGTTGTAAGTGAAATTCCAAGTGTCATTAGTGGAATGTGAAAGGTCATCATGTGATGTAATGAGTTATGTGTAAAGAAGTTGAAGAGTCATGAGGGTAGTCAAAGAGTCACAAAGGGGAATGTCAATGGTCATCCCACCCTTTGTTATAAATAGAACCTCATAACTCATAGAACAGGCTTTTGGGAGCCAATATTTTGGCTAGGCTTAGGCTTAGAAAAGGCTTGGGAGTATTGTGAGGACCCTTGGCTTCTCCACAACGTAGAGTGAGTATACTTCTTTGGAGGAGCTGGTGTTCTTTACTGTAATGTTCCAGTATTGGGGCTAGTTGTCGTCAATGGTGTATGTATGGATGGAAATTTCACTTATAATAATAATATCAAAGCCAACACGCTTTCATGCATCTATTGTTATTGTAGTTGGACTATTCTGGTTTCTTTAGCAATATATGTTGTTTAACTTACGCATTTTCTTATGAACTACTTTGTATGCAATTGTACGAATCTTGTTGAATGCATGTTGTTGGATTAACCCGTCACCTTAATTTGTGGACTATTCCACATTTTATCTTGTGATGTGATTCCACTCATGTGTTCCTTTGAAGTTGTGTACTATTACAGGCTTCTAAGGGGCACACTTCCTTTTCCCCTCCATTTGTTAGAACCCCCATTCATCACGCTTGACTCTCCATAGGGTCGCACACTTGCTTTCACCAAAAGTTATCTTACTTACCTCTGTGCGTTGTCACAGTCAAGGAATTACACTACCACCCACTGCTAGGACTCCTACTCCAAATAGTTTGAGGTCTAATTGGGACTTCTTATCAGGGAGATCCCCTGAATGTTTGTGAGTCCAACGTTGTCAACATTTATGGCGTTAGAAGGAGGGCCAGATGACAAGATGTGCCCTTGAAGTTTGTTTTGAATTTCTGCACATATTTCATGGCTTCTGTTGAAATCATAATCCTGACATGTTTCTCTCATGTTGTTGATTTTGAAGCACCAATAAGAATTATAGATGACTTGTCCAAATATAAGTTCAATGGCGACAATGGAACACCCTTGTTTAGGCACACTGTTTCCTTCAATGGCTTCTATGGCAGGCATGATGTCCCCTCGGATGACATTGCCTGTGGGTTGTTCACCTTCACGTTCGAAGGGTGCACAAAGCAATGGTGTAACAGATTTACCATAGCCTCTATACACTCTTTCGATCACATGTTCATAGAATTATGTGGTGTTTTCATTCTTTATGACCGTAAAGCACTTAATCAAAACATTTTAAAATTGCGAAAATCACCCGATGAATCTCTTGAGCACTTTTACGATCATTTTCTTCATTACTGTTATAAATTTCCTAAAGATGAGGTTGACAAGCAATTTTTGGAGGAAATATTTCAGTATCTTGTTCACATTTCTGAGAATCCACATGAGTTAGCCTCTTTCAAGCCTCTCCCAACATACCTCGGTGTCAGAGCTTATAAATTTGAGACCAAGAAGGTTGTTGTGCCAAGTGACCCTTTCTCCCCTTCTCGTCAATCAGCTCTAGCTCTCCATGTCGAGGTGGGAGAGTGTAACATCCCTCCCTTAATAATAAATAATAAATAATAAGAA
>APFE030789589.1:0-17822 GCA_000404065.3 Pinus taeda
ATTTCATTCACCCATAGAGATGGACAGACTATCCAAATAGGGTGAGACAATCACGAGTGTACCTAGGGTCCATGATAAGCTCCCTCAATCTTTGGCTGGTGGTTCAAGATCAACTTTCAAATTCAACTTTGCCTCCCAAATTGTGATCAATTGTTTCACCTGTGCTGGGGTCCCTTCGCAATATGCTTGAACCATGGCCTGAAGAGTTCATTTTCCGACCCCTCTATCACATAGTCCTCTGTCACGCAGTCCCCTGCCGTGCAGTCCTTTGTCTAGCATTCTGACCAGAAGACGAACCAACTTATTTACCTTTTCCTTCCTAGTGTTTGCAGCCCCTTCTGCCTCAGTTGAGGCTCCACCATGAGGTTGAGACTTCACCATATCTTCCAAGGCAAGCCCCCCTTTCTTCACCCTTCTCCCACTATCTCACACTTGTAAACCAACCCACTATACAGAGGCAGGAAATGGATGCAGCATAGGCGAACCTGGAATATGATTCTTACAAAGAACGACCTGAAAGACAAGCATTAACTTAATGTATGACCATAAAAACAAATGAAACGCAATACGACATTGCGTCCCTTTAGAATTCCCCCACTCGAGCCAGCGAACATACATAAATAGTAACCCTTTGGGAGTGGGAGGTAATAGCAGAATAAAAATGGTGTTCCCCGTGCACCCCTAAGCCCTAAGTCCGTAGAGTAAGCCCTGATCATTTACCAGAACCCTTACTCTCCATAGGGCTTGCCTAAACAATTCAAGCTTAAAATGGAGAACCCAATTATTAACATGCAGAGGAAATGTCATGAGAAAAAACTAGAAACTATTAAACATGCCCATGCAAGAAAGGATGTTGCCAAAAAATATAGAAATAAACATTACATAGTCGAGAAGGCCAATATTACCAGTCATAGAAACTGCTAATTTAACCAGTGTTTCCTTTCCCTTCCAGGCATAAGGCTTATCACGAGTAGAAGCCCCCAACCTAGGATACAAGGATATAATTATAACATACCATACTTTTTACGCCAACCTCAAATAAAGAGAGGAAACAACTGGGTATATCTATTTCATTCCTAGCGTTATGAACTTGTAAAAATCAATAAGGCTCCCTAAGAAGCCGAGGACCTGCGTTTATACACCGGATAGATGGTCTTAACTCCATCTCTGCTGCCACCACCTGTAGGTGCCGAGGGTTATCAACCATCATTTCGTGGATATACCAAGATCTACGACGCTTCATGTTATCACAGTGAATACGCGTGTGAGGGTGTGGGGAATACCACCCATCATCCAAAATCAAAAAATGCTTTGTCATATCAATCAAACCCAAGAAAGCCTCCAAATGTTTTGTGCCCTAATCAGAGAGATTGATATGCAATATTTAAAAATAATATTAATAACAAAAAAAAAATCATGTAATTATATATTTATTTATAGAGAGAGTGTATGTCTACATTGTATAAAGTAAACGGAAAGAAAAATTGTAGTTAAAACATTTTGTTAGTGTGATAATCAAGATAAGGTTATGTGTATTTTTTTTTATGGTTAGAATGGAGTTTGACACATAACATATTAATAAGTAATTAGCATAAATCCATGTTAACTCAGGATCTATAGAGTGATCAAATGTTTAAATGAGCAGAGTTCTTTTCATACATTGAAGGAATTACAATTCTCCATCATAGGTTGACTTAGAAAGGAACTTATTAATTGGAATAAGAAAATCTCTTCTCTCTCTCTTCTCTCCTCTCTATTCAATTAAAATACCCTTTATTTTTCTCTATAAAAAATTATGTTATTTAATTTGGACATTGAAATATTTTATTTATGGCCTACACTAAAATATTTTTTATTAGTATATATATATTTTTAAATATTAGATGTTAATTTAACATAAAATGAATTACACACCAAGGTAAATCCATCTAAACTTCGAACCAATCAAGCACTCAGAGGGATCAAATATATATGATCCCTAGAGAAACTCGAGGAATTGTTTGCACCAAGAGAGATATGATCCCTATGCATTCTTGATAGAGAGAGAGTTAAGGTGGATTTGTAATATATATATATTAGTATATTATTTATATATATATATTATAAATATATATAGATATATTATATATATATATATAATGCTTTCTTTGATTATTTATCATTTCAATAAGAAATATCAAAATTATAACTTTAAATAATAATAATAATAATAATAATAATAATAATAATAATAATATATAAATTTAAAATATATACATTTAAAAAAGACATGTAACGATATTCCAAACCTGTGAGGCTTTGTTACAATATTATGGTTTAAATACCATAACTCATTTTATATGACACTTGTTCATATGACATTCTTTCTAATTAATGAATTTAATTAAAATGACATAACTACGGAAATAAATATCATCTTTTGATTTGTGTATATGTTGTATTGTTCAACGACCCCCCCATTTGTTATATAAATAGTTAGGATTGTATTAATAAATGGGGACCCTTTAATTATTTTTCCAAAAAAGTAGCAAATAAGAGCTTGCCTTTTGAAACCATTCGGAATAAAACCTTGGATAATCTTAAGATATCAAACCAAGTCATCTTATGACTAGGCATTCTTGCTTTTTCACATATCGTAGGATCCAAAGTAACAAAGGTTAGTCGTGAGGTAGAATCCATGAAATGCAATAAAAGAAACCCCTGTAAAAGACCCAAGGTAGCATTTAACTTCTTATAAAACTTAAGGCCTAAGATATTCCTTAAAATATTTTTTGCAATCAAATTGTGACTTTTATAAGGGCGCAAACATGCAAACCATAAGAAATTGTGAAATGCGATGTGGTCCGGACTCGACAAAATATTAAAACTATTATAAACTTCAATCAAGTCCAACATATCATAAATATCCATTTTAATGGAATAATCCTTCACACAAAGGAAATGCGCTCGAAAAAGTAAAAGGTATGCCGCTCATCGCAAATCGCAAAACACCAAGGAAGCTTTGAATTGCTATATTCATGAACATAATGATATTACGATTTTTGATAATGTGATAATGCGATTTTGCGATATTGCAATTTTGTGATTCTGCGATATTGCAATATTGCGATTGTGATAATATAATTTTGCGATGATGTGATTCTACAATATTACAATATTGCGATATTCCAATTCAGCGTAATCGCATGATTGACATCGCTCATAACATACACCAATTTGAAATGTCATTTAGAAATTTGTGATGTGATGTTTTGATGAGTCATAAAGGAAATCACACGTAGGCCTTAATGCATAGTTAATGAGGTTTAATTGCATTTATTCTTTTAACGGCTCGAGAAGATAGATATATTTTTATCCGTGTTTGAAATAAAAGCTTTATCCTTACATTCTTTCAGAATTTACTATTCTATTGTGTATCTACTTGAATTTTCTGCTTTGCATTTTTATCTTGTTTTCTTCATTGCCCAAATTTCAGGGAAATTCCGAAGAAGACATCGCTCGCAAAAAAGGTTAAAAAAGGAAAAATGACTGCAGAATCTACAACGTCTGAGGATTCAAACATGCTTCCACTCTTCTCTGATACCACATGCAATAAGGATGGTAGGACTACAACATGGGAGGCAATGTTTAATTTACTGGAGGAAGAAAACCTAAAGGTCTTGGAAGCCAAAGCAACAACAAATGCTAAGGAATGTTCATATGCTTTCTATTTCGAAGCAACGTGTTATTTCTTGCACAAGATAGTTGCAAGGCCAAAAATCTTACCATACACGCATATGGTAGGATGGATTATTGATAATGTGGATTTCATATAGAACATTCAGAAATTCTATGCATGAAGTCATGGGGTCATTCAAACCAGGCAATTTATGCCAATTGTACCATCTGCCAAAGTCATAGAAGATCTATGATAAAGCCCTTATTGAGAAATTTTCCAAAGAAAATGAAGATCTGATGGACATTATGCAGAATTGGAGGTCTGGCTCCAACAAGTTCAAGCAGGAGAAAACTGGTATGTACCCAATTGCACCTTTGTCAACCCCACATAATTTTGCAGCCGCAATGTTGTGTAGGTTATTTGGAAAAGTTGATACCACCAAGTTTTCTATTGAATGGGTTCCATTGATTGATGCAGTTGTTAATGTTATAATCATTGACCGAAGTAATAATTTGTCACATAATTTGGCTATGGCCATTGGAGATTACAGGAGCAATAGAATTATCTCCACTCACGTTATCCCTCCCTTTTACATGAGTTCTTATGTCTTGGATGCTATATGTTTTTGTTCACATTTTAAAAACATGGGCTGGAAATGGATTTTAAAGGATCCTACTCCCATCCATGTTTATCATAAAGTTTTGTGGGAATTGTATTTTAGCTCCCATTTTTATAAAATTTGTCATGGTGTTATGTTTCCAATTTACCACCATTTTTGATAAGAAATCCCCTAGGCTATTAGAAGAAGCAAAGACAGACATCTTGTCGGTGGCAAGATGGTTTGGTGAGGAATTATTTACTTATATCAGATTTTTTGGGAGTATTACAGCTCCGCATGTTCTTCCATATTATGTGCCTAATAGATTGTTGGCAAGAGAGATTTCTTATCAAAAAGTGGTGGATGGTATAACCAAAATCCTCAAAGAATAAAAGAAATCCATCTTGCTGACCTTCCCATTGCAATGTGGTGCTTTCGCGTTACATGATATCGGGCATGCAACAAAAGAGATACTGAACATCACATCTCTATATCTGGCTACCATGCAAGGAAGACAGTATGACCCTAAAAAGGTCGCCAAGAATTTCTCTGTCTTGGTCAAAATCAGACAATTTATTCATGAGGATGATAAGTTTGATGATCTCTTTGAGAAAGCTGAAACATTTTCACAAGTTTTACATTTAGCATCAATAAAATTGGACCCAACCGACCTCAACCGCTTCCACAAATATAGAAATAAAAGACTGGAAAAGGTCCCTTTGGACCTAATATAGATTGAAGAAATAAGAGAACCAACTCCTAGCGTAAGCCTGGAGGAAAGTTCCAAGAACAATTCTAATGAGGAATCTCAAGAGAAGTCAGTTCAAGGTTTAGAAGACTCCAAACACCAATCAAAGAATAAGGAAGGAAGCCCCGAGGAAAACCCTAAATAGGAAACAGAGAAAAATGATGAAGAAATGGCCGAAAATTCCTCAACTGAGGAGCACATGGAGGCTGGCTCCACATAGGTTCAAACATAAAATATCATAGTCATTGATCTGGATCAAGAATGGGTGAAATTTAATAAAATCTCCAAAGAGAGTCTAGTCTTGAAGGGACATCTGGATTTCAGTATCCACAACATACTCAACATGATATAAACCCAAAAACAATAATACAAGGAGTTATAACTACCCAAGTTATAGAAATCATCCTGGCACACCCAACTTCAAAAATTGTTTTAAAGGTTGAGGAAATACCCCCAATGGACATATTCTACAGCCTAACACATAATACTATAGTAGAGAGGCAAAGGAAGAAAAAATAAATTAGATGTATCAACAGCAACAACTCTTGGAAGTGAATTAATGGAGGTAATATGGAAAGATACCCCCATTGATCCATCAAAAAATATTACAAAGCTATCACAATTTGTAGGTGCCTATGCAACTGCAACAATTGATAAGGAAACTAAATTTTGACTTTTGCTTAAAGAAAAAGAAGAAAGAGTCCAGTTGTTAGAACAAAAACTATAACAAGAGAGACAGAGTACCACTATGTAAGCACAGATACAAATGGCATGACTTCAAAATGATTTTGAGAAAATTATATTACAACATCAGATAAACATTGTAGAGAAGGACTCACCGATTCATCAAATGCATCCTGTAATGGATAAACTCAAAGGACACCCTCAAACAAAAGAATTCATTAAAGAGGCACTCAAACTAAACTCTCTGTTGTCAAAACAATAGGAAATAGTCTACCAAAAAATCTCATTAATCAATCCCTATTGTGAAACAAGTGATAAATTAACCAATCAAGTGGTGGATCAAAAATTAGAATATGAAGAGATAAATAAGAGGATTTCAGAGTTTATTTCTTGGTAAGAATCTCAAGAAGGTAAAAAGGCCAATCTTCCAAAGATCGAGGAGTCCCACAAGGATATTTTATTCGCAGATTGGGAGATACAATTAAAGCAAGCAAAAAGGGCAGCAACAAGAGCAGTTAGTACAACAAACAATATCATTGAGGCTGTCAATGAAAACCTCCACACTGCCAATATTATTAAATAATGCGGGCCAAAAGCTCTCCTAGACATCAAATAGTTAGAAAAACAGTGGAAAGAGACTACCCAAACAAATGTAGAGGCAATCAAACAACTGTGTAAGCTTGACTGGGAAACCTAGTGGGAGTTTCTAGTAAAACCACACAGTAATTGGATGCCTCTGTGTTGTCTAACAAATTCCACACAAAATATGGTGCTACATCTCTCTGTTGATATATTCATAGGACAATTAAGATCTATATCTGGCCAGCCACCCTAGGTGAAACTAATGATAGGCATTTGCCAACTTAAGGACCGAATGGCTGAATATGACCATTCAATTTGAAGAAGCTTGTCAGCATTTTTATTTCTATTTTAATTTTATTTTACTTATTCTAAGGAAGGTTTTTTAAAACCTCCTTAGCTTCATATGTAATAATCTATTTTTGATGCATATATTGTATTATTTAAACCTCTCTCGTGCATTTAGAGTGGGGTCCAGAATTTTATCAAAAACACTTTGTAAAGGCTTTCACTTTTGTACTTTTGTGAACGTTTTGATGAAATAATTGGAACACGATCTTTACTTTCTTAGAGATTGAAGCATACTCTATTGAATTTTCACTTTTGTATTCTTAGAGTATATTTAGTTGAAAAGAAGCAGATCAATATGTTGGAATTTCTAAGTTTAACCTGTTAGAAATTCTTCCTGTATTGTCTGGTTTATTTCTTCCTGCTTGTTCAATTACTTAACAAGTTATTTACCATGTAAATACTGAAAATAAACGCAATTAAAGTATCAAAATCTATAGATCATCAACTAAAAGAAACAACAACATAAGTGACACTATTATTTTTGGACTAATTTCCTCGGGAAAACCCAATGCGGGAAAACCAGTGCAACTATTCATAGGGTTTTATTATTATGTAGTTTTTAGAATACAACCAGGGTGCCAGAAATGGCTCACCCAATAGAAAATGCCCTCGGTAGTAGTACCTCTCCTTGGAAACAGATATTCTGGCTGACAAATCATCGGATGAACAATCCCACACCAATAATTACACATTCCATTGCTCTGCGTCACTCTGATAGGGACTGAGTTACCTTCTGGAGCTTCTACGTTAGAACCTAGACCCTCTGTGTCTCACACGGTGGCCTCTCCTCGCTCTGCACAGCTCTTGGTTGCTTTTGCATAGCCTCCAGCTACCTCTGCGTCAACCTCTCTGATCTTTGTGCTGTCTCTCTGGTAGAAACTCTGCCTCTCTGCTATGTATTCGCTGCCCCTCATTGCTAATCATTGATTCTATCTCTCTTAGCAAAACTCGCTCTAGAGAATAGAATGACTGATCACTCTGGTGTGTTCTCCAACTGACCCTCAAGGCTCCTCTTATACTTTTCTCGTTGGTCCATCAACAACCGAGATTAAATCTTTAATCAACAACTAAGATTAGACATGGCTTAATTCATGACTTTTGGAACCTTCTAACCTAGTTTTATATTAATACCCATTAATATTTTATTTTTCCTAAGTTTAGAATTAGGAAATCCATTAAAAAATATTAATTATTTTAATATCTTCCAAACCGGGTATAATTTGTCCAAACCATTTTTGGGTCTTGGAGATCTCATGTGCCTTATCACCTCCACCAATTTTCATAGCTAGAGCACATCTGATGCTACCCAAAATCAATAATGCCTATTAGCAAGGATTGTGTTCTAGTAATACTCCTCACTGAGTATCACCCTAATCATCCAGCATCGGTCCCTGTGCTGATGCTAGGCCTCCCCACCCAACATCCTCTATAGTGTTGCATCCTATACTGCTGCCCATGGGCCTGCCACTTCCACTGTTGCACCTGTACGGAAGCTCCTATTGCATCCTGTACTGCTGCCCATGGCACTTCTACATCTGTATGGTAGCTCTTGCTGCATCTGTGATGTTGCTGGTCCATCCTCCCAGTAGTGCATCTACACTGCCTCCCCTTCTCCTCATGCTACTGCACTACAACTCAGTTGCTGAGAAGTAAGTAACTGACCCACCCAACTTCTAACATCCTTGTCAGGCTAGAGACACTCCCGATGCTAAAGTTCTCTCTGTCGCTAAAAATTTCTCCCTCTACTGACCTTTGCGTTTCTACAACAACTCCCTACATCTCACATTGTTGCACACCTCTCTTTTCTATCCTGCACTAGTGAAACACTCCCGTGCCTCTCGCACTGTTGTAGTCTACTAGCCTCCCACTGTCCGGGGACTCCTGCACAGTAGCACTATCTATCGCTCCATCTGCATCCGTCTCTACCTACATCCGTGAGTCCTGCTACTCCTCTTCAGGGCTCCCATAGCAAGGTATAATCCAAGAGGTTGGGTACCTTAAGGATCCTAGCCCTCATCACTTGTAGTTCACCTGACTACAGCTTGATGTCTCCTGACTTCTTCTCAGGTGGCACATGAGCACTAATGGCATAATCATCATCCTCCTCGACTTCTTTTTTCACCCTTGTTGGTGTTGCCTTGGTCTTAGAAGCCTCTCCCTTGCTCTTCTTCCTTGGACATTGGTTCACAAAATGACCTAGTTCCCCACAATGGAAGCACTTAACCTTGGAGAGGTCCTTCTTCTTCCACTTCTCTTGCTTTCCCGCAGATACTAGAGCCACATCCTCTTGTTCCTCCTTCTTGATTCTAACCTCTTTACCGCTACTCCCCACCTTGGTCATCCGTCTGATCTCTTCTTGACGAAGAGTCGCCCACAATTCCTCCTAATCCAAAAGGCTTGTCCTGCCTAGTATGCTCTGGATAAATACCTCCCAATCCTCTGAGACTGCATTCAATGTGGTCCTCACCATCAATTCCTCATTCGGCGTGGCCCCTGTGGAAGTTAGTTGGTCACGGATCTCCTTCAATCGACTGAGGAAGACATCTATCTAATCTCCCTTCTGCATCTGGTATGACCACAGTTGATTCTCAAGTAACATCTTCCTCTGCATGGAAGTATGCTGGTACAATTTCTTTAGGGCCTCTCACATCTCATTTGTTTTATTCTTCTTGAAAATATGTAGTACCACACAATCCTTGACCACATCAAGGATGATGCACTTTGCCCTAGCCATTGCCTCCTCGTACTTCTCATTTTTGAGTTGGGTCAATTGGGATCGCTATTATTTTCAAGGTGGAGTCCTTGATGCGATATCTGTCTAAAATGCACAAGATCCTGGCGTTCAAAACCACAAAGTTGGGAGCTCCATCCACTAGTACAAATTGGCTAATTAATTACTAAAGAAATGACTAAAATTTGCATATAAATGACCATTTTTCAGTCGGTGACCAATAGTAGCTAATTTACAGTATCTTATAACGCGACCAATTTTTAGTCGTTTTTAGCTTAGTCACTAATTGGTTGTCTCAATTTTATTGTCTAGTAGTATATTTAGTTGAATAAATTTGGTCATTAATTTAGTCATTGATTTAATCATTAATTTCCATAATTAAGAACCAAATATAAATCACAATATATTACTATATAATCATTGAAAACCAAATAATGACCAAAGAAATATGACCAAAATGTTGGTCATGTTATAAGATACTGTAAATTAGCTACTAATAGTCATATATATGCAATTTTTAGTCATCATTTGGAACCAATCAATGACCAAAGAAATATGACTAAATTTCAGTCATGTTATAAGATACTATAAATTAACTACTAATAGTCATATATATGCAAAATTTAGTTGTCATCTGTAATCACAAATTTATCATTTGCAGTAGTCATTTATCTTATTTTGGTAGTTTCACATTCATTATATAAATGACTGATTTAGTAGCTTATATTCATTTCATTCACTTTCATTAATAATCATTATAATCAATTAATTTAGTGGTTGTATATTCATTTTATTTGTGTTCATTATTAATTAATATAAACTACTGATTTAGTAGTTTTATATTTATTTTATTTATATTCATTTTTAATCAACATACATCCATTGGTATGATTTTGCGACTATATTAAAAAATACCTTACAATATTCATGCTCATCTAATATGAAAACACGCGAATCATGCAACTCCATAAGTTGATAACAACACAAAAGATATCAAATACAATTCTAAATAAATATTTGAACCACAAATTTTATTATATGAAATGCCAAGTATTACAATATGAGTTTCCAACTAAATATTGATTGGGCTACAATTTACACATGAAATATTGTTTAATCACTTCAAACATTCCCACTGTGTTGCCAATGCATTGCACGTGCCTTTCCACCTTTCAAATAATTCAATAGTTTGCCTCTAAAATCTGTGTAGCTAATAGCATCCACCAACCGAGAGTCGTGCTAAAGACTAGAAGCTCCATTATTTGGATAGTCCAGCGCTAGAAGATGAATCCAAGGTCTTCGATCTGCAACCAATATATATTCATTTAAATACTAATAATGTGATATGATCTGTTTTTTTAATTAAAGTATCTATTAAAACTCTTATCACTATTTGCAATATAATGGGACTATAAAACTTCCTTTATGGCACATGGAAAAGTTTACAAAGACACTAAATACAGTGGCCCCACTTAAACACTTCCTTTTAATGATTCTCCACAACAAAAATTAGAAAACATTGAGATCTGAAAATTCATGCTTGAGGTAGGACTTTATACACTTCATAACAACTTTTTATAAAAATATTGATATTTCAGTGAAACATTCAATCAAAGTATTTAAAAAAGATAAATAATTTCCTCTTTAACATGCAGAAAATGAAAGAAAATAAAAAGAAATAAATGAGAGAACTTACCACCAAACATGTCAAACGCTGCACCATAAAAGTATTCTTGCCATGTGAAATAAAAAGGTCAAATATCCACTGCATGGTCACATTTGAAGCAATAATTAGACACAAATAACTAAACCAAAGATTTTGAAATGCACATACACAACTATATAAGCATGCATCTTACAACTTGTAGCTAGAAGCTCAATTTACTTTTACAAGCTATGCAGTACGATTTCCTTATGCACAACAAATGCATATTATCTTTCCCTGAGTGTTGACCTAGTTGAATACATAACAAAAATTATACTCCATTGTTATTTATGTGTTTAGCTTATTCTACAGATCCTTCATAATTGTGTGTCTTAGAGATTGTCCATTCTATGGTTTTACAGGGTACAACATAAAATCAAGATTAACAAAATGATGTTTCAACCAAAAACAACAAAAAAACCATACAATCTTCAAATGCTACATGAAAAATTGAAAGACGTATTTCATATATTATTCAATATTTCAAAAGTTACAATACATACATGACAGATGAGAGAGGGAGTTTAAATAAATTTAATATATTCCACTCACTAAAGTGCTTATTAATAACTTAATGCACCATCATTAAGTTAACATGACTTAAATAAGCAAGTATTAGATGACAAATTGTGTTAGGCATTTGTTGGGTTTTGTATGGTACTAACTAGAATATCTCGTAATTTGTTCACATTGTTTTGACATTATATTGGATTTCAGCTTAACATTTCTGCAGATTTGGTTGAAATAATAAAATGTGAAGTAACCCTGTTAATAAATAATTATTTACTTGCATAACAGGTTGGAAATGGAGCACAATGTTGTTGTCTAAGCCCAAGCAACTTTTCACCTCAAACCCATTCTATGTACACCTAACATCTGGATAACCAAAATATCTTGTAATCTGTTCACATTGTTTTGACATTATATTGTATTTTAGCTTAACATTTCTGTAAATTTGGTTGAAGTGATAAAATGTGAGGTAAGGTTGGAAATGGAGCACAATTTTGTTGTCTAAGCCCATGTAAATTTTCACCTCAAACCCATTTTGTGTACACCTAACATTTGAAAATGCATGAGAATACCTTTTGCAGACACCTCCATTATGCCCACAGAAGTCCTAATAATGCATTAGATAGAGCAATTTAGATTCTTTCCATTTGATTACTTCCTGGTAAAACTTTTGTTAGTATTGAGACATAAAAATTCCTTTGTCCAAAGATATATTCTATATTTCATAAATTAAGAAATATTCAAAGAAATAAGTATACTAGAAGGCTTAAAACCTGAATTTCTAAACATAAATAAATTGATTTCAATTTTGCTTTCAACATCTAGCATGAAACCTTAATCAAAGAAAGCCTCAAGTATGGATAGATTTCAGTTGTTCAAGCTAGCATTTGCATCATCATCAGATGTGGAGAACTGGGGCATCAACCTGATGGTAGATACTGAAGGCAATTAAATTGAACATCACTATATGAAAAGTAGCAAATTCTCCATTCCCCTCCACTGCCATATCCTAAAGTCAAAATCTTTATGATTTCCTATCAAATACAATTAGATATGATTTATGGAGCAGCAGATGCAAATCCAATGTGCAGTTCAGTGTTATATTTCAATGTGTTTTTTGTCACCAGATTCTTGCATTTCTCTCATCATGTCCTATGCAGAAGCATTCTTTTGTTGATCCTTTTGGGCAAGCTTAAAGTCTGCAACTATGTAGCTTCAAGATCTCACACCATGTGAGTTATGTGAACCTACAGAAGATTAGTGTGAGGAACAAGTAGTGTTGCAATGCCTACTCTGCAATTTTTCCTCAAAAAAGCATAGGAGTAATTAATAACCAATTTCTTGATAAACCAAGAATACTTTCTAGCTCTAATATCTCCATGACCCAAGAGATATACAACTCCTGATTCTTTGGCTTTATGCATGGATGAAAACTCATACTCAAGACTTTGATCATCCATAGGCACAACACTTATGGGCAACCCTGATGAGGTACTAGCTTTTGGTCGTGACTCTGGAGGAGCAAAGAAATTCCTTGAACCCCTGTAATTTCCCATTAGGGGTGCCTCCAGGGAATCGGGGCTGCAACTTATTTCTCCTAGTAGTTTAGGATCCTTTGTTTCATTCTCTGATTCTAAAGTATACTGATCATCACTCTCCAATGAGAAATATTCAGCCTCGCTACAGAGAAACTTTTCAAGACTTTCAATAAGTATTTATTAGAAGGCTTGATGATTCTCCTTTCGGACATCTTTGTAAGCATGCCTTACAATACATTGAAACATGTGGTAGATTCTTGGACAGACTCATCTGAATAGAAAGCGGCCACCTTGTGTCACAATAGGTACTGGAACATACTTAATAATACAAATATTATGGTGGAATGAATAGCTGGGAGACTTGTTACAAAATTCCCAAATATTGTTGGAACTCCATGAACAAGTTTATTATAGACCAACCAAATTTTAGAAACTCTTATTGTGTTAAGATTTGAACCAAGCTCTAGCATCAAATCCATTGAGATTTTCATCCTGACTTCACTTTGATACTTTAGGACACTTCCAAAGTTCCAGATATACATTACAAAAAGGAGGGAAGAGCCTAAAACCAATGGGAGCTAACTACCATCACTCACTTTCATCAATACAACTACAAAATAAGTTAGTTCAATGGTTACAAAGTGCCAAGACTAGGTTGGTTTTCCATATCAGAAGCATGGCAATAGGCACTAACAGTGTGGTCACCATCATTACTCCTACCTCAGAAATTCCTGCAACATGTCTCTGTGTCAGCACATTTGTACTAAAGAGTGATATTCATTTCAAGGTTCTACTAGCTGTTTTCCATGAAATTTACTTATTGGATGAGATATTACTCTGTAATGGTGTTATAAATTGTATATTCTCGTAAATGCTGACTATTGTTAGAACTTAGTACTAATAAATAAAATTCATGTCTTTGTATAAGACTTACCATATGCATTTCCTATCTCGTTTGTGCCCTTAAAGGTGGCATCTACAATGATGCAACGAATCATCAGGAACTAGTTTATGATTGGAATGTAGACCTGGCCCATAAACTACTTTGAGGTGTGTATGACTTTAAGCCTGGGGAAGAAACCAAGAGCCATTGACTATTTGATACATTAAAATTTTGCTGAAATCATAACTTGACTTGTGATCAGAGCAGCAGTAGTGGCTAGCACAAGAATTGGTCAGAATGCACCAGTTGAATGATTTGGATATGAGAAAAATATATATACTCACCACTCAAAAGCAATATGAACTATATAGACGAGCACAACCATAATTGGTATTATGAATAACTACTAAGAATATAGGAACCTGTGATGCATTTCAAGTATAAGAATTTTTTTTCCATTTCAAAACATGCTTATAATCCATGAAAAAGATGCTACAAAGTCTATGCATGTTGTTAATACAGAAATTGATTGAACCTTGCCTGGAATTAAAACATAGAATTCTCGTTCTGCCATCATTGGATTTGTTATAAGAAATTTATATTGGCCCATATATGCGAGTAATAGAGAGGAGAACACCAAAAATGTGAAGGCTATCTGTAGCCAACATTTATTCATAAGATTATACTAGCATTGAAAGGCAAAAGAGCACAAACTATGGGGAAGACTTAAGGTGAAAAATCAAATTCATATAACGTTGTACTATTGCAGTTCCCTGAAATTTAAAGAAAAGTATGTCTGCTTGAAAGAAACCTTTACAGAAAAGTATGGCTGCTAAAAAAGAAACACTTACAATAGCCTGAAGTTATCATGCTCTACAATGAGCTTCTTTAAGCTCTAAGCTTACCTGGACAAATCTCACTGAGAAGTGACCCAAGTCAACAAACATTGCTTTAGCTCATGTGAATCAAAATACTAGTGCAAATTTTATTGGTGATTCTAGACTTAAGTTATTTAATACAGAGATAGAACATAGACAAGAATAGTTGGTTTCAGTTTCAATCACATGTTATGCACAACAAACAATCTCCAAGAGAAAACCATGCTCGATTTGGATTACTCGAAAATAATTAATAGATATAGAATAGATTGAATGCCTTGAAAACACTATTGTCATATGAAATAATGTTGTAGAGACCAACCAGCCCAAGGGAAAGAAACCATATGAATAGAATTGGGCCATAAAAAAGTCCCACTTTGTTAGTGCCAAACCTCTGTATGCTGAACAAGATGAGAGAGGGAGGTTAAATAACTTTAGTATATTCCACTCACTAAAGTGCTTATTAATAACTTAATGCACCTTTATTAAGTTGACGTGACTTAAATAAGCAAGTATTAGATGACAAATTGTGTTAGGCATCGGTTGTGTTTTTTATGGTACTAACCAAAATATCTCATAATTTGTTCACATTGTTTGGACATTATATTGGATTTCAGCTTAACATTTCTGCAAATTTGGTTGAAGTAATAAAATGTGAAGTAACCCTGTTAATAAATAATTATTTACTTGCATAAAAGGTTGGAAATGGAGCACAATTTTTTTGTCTAAGCCCATGCAACTTTTCACCTCAAACCAATTCTCTGGACACCTAACATCTGGCTAACCAGAATATCTCGTAATTTGTTCACATTTTTTTGACATTATATTGCATTCCAGCTTAACATTTCTGCAAATTTGGTTGAAGTGATAAAATGTGAAGTAAGGTTGGAAATGGAGCACAATTTTGTTGTCTAAACCCGTGCAACTTTTCACCTCAAACCCATTCTGTGTACACCTAACATCTGAAAATGCATGAGAATACCTTTTGCAGACACCTCCATTATGCCCACAAAAGTCCTAATAATGCATTACATAGAGAAATTTAGATTCTGTCCATTTGATTACATCCAGACAAAACTTTTGTTAGTATTGAAACATAAAAATTCCTTTGCCCAAAGATATATTCTATAAAGAAATATTCAAAGAAATAAGTATACTAGAAAGCTTAAAACCTGAATTTCTAAACATGAATAAACTGATTTCACTTTTGCTTTCGACTTCTAACATGAAACATTAACCAAAGAAACCCTCAAGTATGGATAGATTTCAGTTGTTTAGGCTAGCAATTGCATCATCATCAGATGTGGAGAACTGGGGTAATAGCCTGATGGTAGATACTGAAGGCAATTAAATTGAACATCACTATATGACAAGTAGAAAATGTTGCATTCCACTCAACTTCCATATCCTAAAGTCAAGATCTTTATGATTTCCTATCAAATACAATTAGATATGGTTTATGGAGCAATAGATGCAAATCCAATGTGCAGTTCAATTTTATATTTCAATGTGTTTTTTGTCACCAGATTCTCCCATTTCTCTCATCACGTCTTATGTAGAAGCATTTTTTTGTTGATCCTTTTGGGCAAGCTTAAAGTTTGCAACTCTGTAGCTTCAAGATCTCACACCATGTGAGTTATGCAAACCTGCAGAATATTAGTGTGAGGAACACGTAGTGTTGCAATTCCTGCTCTACAATTTTTCCTCAAAAAAGCATAGAAGTAATTAATAACCAATTTCTTGATAAACCAAGAATCCTTTCTAGCTCTAATATCTACATGACCCAAGGGATACACAACTCCTGATTCTTTGGCTTTATGAATGGATGAAAGCTCATACTCAAGACTTTGATCATCCATAGGCACAACACTTGTGGGAAACCCTGATGAGGTACTAGCTTCTGGTACTGACTCTGGAGCAGCAAAGAAATTCCTTGAACCCTTGTAATTTCCCATTAGGGGTGCTTCCAGGGAATCGAGCTTGTAGCGTATTTCTCCTAGTAGTTTAGGATCCTTTGTTTCATTCTCTGGTTCTGAAGTATACTAGTCATCACTCTCAAATGAGAAATATTCAACCTCCCTACGGAGAAACTTTTCAAGACTTTCAATAAGTAGTTGTTAGAGGGCTTGATGATTCTCCTTTTGGACATCTTTGTAACCATACCTTGTAATACAACGAAACATGTGGTAGGTTCATCGACAGACTCATCTCAATAGAAAGTGCTCACCTTGTGTCACAACAGGAACTGGAACATACTTGATACATACAAATATTATGGTGGAATGAATAGTTGGGAGACTTGTTACAAAATTCCCAAATATTGTTGAAACTCCATGAACGAGTTCATTATAGACCAACCCAATTCTAGAAAATCTTACTGTGCTAAGATTTGAACTGAGCTCTAGCATCAAATCATTGAGATTTTCATCGTGAATTCACTTTGATACTTTAGGACATTTCCATAGTTCTAGATGTACATTATAGAAAGGAGGGAGGAGGCTAAAACCAATGGGAGCCAACTTTCGTCACTCACTTTCATCAATACAGCTACAAAATGAGTTAGTTCAATGTTTAGAAAGAAAATCAGGAAACAAAGTGCCAAGAATAGGCTGGTTTGCCATATCATAAGCATGACAATAGTCACTAACACTATGGTCACCATCATTACTCCCACCTCAGAAGTTCCTGCAACATGTCTATATGTCAGCACATTTGTATTAAAGAGTGATATTCATTTCAAGGTTATACTAGTTGTTTTCCATGAAATTTACTTACTGGATGAAATATTACTATGTAATGGTGTTATAAATTATGTATGCTAGTAAATGCTAACTATTGTTAGAACTAAATACTATAAATCAATTTCATGTCTTTGTATAATACTTACCATATGCATTTCCTATCTCGTTTGTGCCCTTAAAGGTGGTAGCTACAATGATGCAAAGAATCATCAGGAACC
>APFE030789594.1:923-62124 GCA_000404065.3 Pinus taeda
ATATTCCAAAAATCGATATGAGGAAGTTTGATGGCAAGGATCCCACAACATGGATATTACAGATGGAGCAATTTTTCAATCTCAATAATGTGCAAAACATACAAAAGGTACGTATTGCAACTTTATATTTGGAACCAAATCAGTTTTCACTGTATCAATGGCTTTGCTCTCATAAAAAAATTATCACTTGGGCAATTTTTACAGAAAAATTGGCAGCACATTATGATGATACAAAAAGAAACATTTTTTTTAGCCAATTGATAAGTCCCAAACAAAAGGGTTCAATAATGGAGCACATTGAAGAGTTCCAAAAATTGAACATAAGGGTAAAAAATATTCCAGAGGAGCATAGGCTTGATATGTTCATAGGGAATTTAAAGGATAATATCCAACATGATGTCCGCCTTTGGGAACCTAATTCATTAGAGAAGGCATTCAGGTTAGCAAGAAAAATGGAAAGCAAAATTGTGGCAACCAGGAAGCATACCACTCACAACTATAAAGATGGAAGTGTTGTTGCCCCTACTCTTCCCCAACCTATAAGGTTGACACCACAACAATTGGAAGAAAAAGGAGAAAAAGGTCTTTGTTACAGTTGTGATAGCAAATACACTAAAGGTCATAAGTGTGCTGAGAAGAAATTATTCTACATAGATTGTGAAGAGGAAGAAGAAAAGGAGAAAGAAAGGTCAAAAGAAGACGATATACTCCAGGAACAAAGCCTAGATAAAGAAGAAATGAATCGGACCATATCTTGTAATGCATTGGCTGGAATTACCACTCCTCAAACCATCAAGATAGAAGGACAAATCAAGAAGAAAAAGGTAATAGTGTTGATTGATTCAGGAAGTACCCACAATTTTATTCATTGTAAGGTAGCAAAAGAATTGAATTGCTTCCTATATCCAGCACCAGAGTCAAGTGATGATTGCAAATGGACGAACAATAAATTTCTCTGGAAAATGCCATAATGTCAAGCTATCCATGGGAGAATATGTATTGACTAGCCCAATGCTTTCCATTCCAATGGGAGGTGCTGATGTTGTACTAGGAGTCCAATGGCTGCAATCCTTGGGTACAATAGCTTTTAATTTTCAAGAAATTTTCATGAAATTTTATGTGGAAGGAAAGGAAGTTGAACTAAGGGGTATTGCAAGGAAATCGGGAAAGACAATCAGCTCTAACAGTATGACAGAGCTTCTAAAAAAGGAACAAAGGGGTGTAATTGCACAATTATGTTCACTAGATGTTTCCACATTGGCATCATCTATTTTTCTAGATCTCCAAAAAGTCTTGAAAAATAATTCCAATGTATTTGAGACTCCCACAAGTCTCCCACCTATTTGTGATCATGATCATGCTATTCATCTGATTCCAGGAAGTGTTCCTCCAAACATTAGGTCGTACATATATCCCTATGCCCAAAAGAGTGAAATTGAACGTATGGTTGCAGAAATGCTAGAGGCTGGTATAAATCAACTGAGTCAAAGTTCTTTCTCTGTTGTGTCCGGATTATAGGGAGCTCAACAAGCTCACTATTCAAGATAAGTTTCCCATTCCTGTCATTGATGAATTACTGGATGAATTGCATGGATCAATTTACTTCACCAAGTTGGATCTTCGTTCAGGGTATCATCAAATCAGAATGAAGATTGAAGATATTCCGAAAACAACATTTAGAACTCATGAGGGTCATTATGAATTTTTGGTCATGCCTTTTGGCCTTACCAATGCACCTTCTACATTTCAAGGTTGATGATTCCATTTTCAAACCCTTCCTTAGAAAATTTGTGTTAGTATTTTTTGATGATATACTAATCTACAACAAGTCTTGGAAGGATCATGTTGAACATGTTGATAGGGTGCTACAACTATTGGAGGAGAGACAATTATATGCAAAAAGATCCAAATGTTTCTTTAGAGTACAAGAGGTGGAATATCTGGGTCATATTGTATCTCATGAAGGAGTTAGGTAGACCTTAGCAAAATTAAAGCCATTAAGGAATGGAAAATCCCCCATCCATAAAGCATCTGCGAGGATTTCTCGGGTTGACGGGGTATTATCGCAAGTTTGTTAAGAATTATGGGAGAATAGTAGCACCTCTAACAACATTATTAAAGAAAGATGCATTTTCATGGACTCCGGAAGCAACAAAGGCCTTCGAACATCTTACAGAGGCAATGTGCCAAGCACCGGTCTTAGCTACACCGGACTTCACAAAAACCTTTATTGTGGAATGTGATGCTTCACGAAATGGAATTGGTGCTGTTCTAATGCAAGATGAAAGACCCATCGCTTTTGAAAGTCGTCCAATCAAGGGAATGTTTTTAAGCAAAGATATTTATGAGAAGGAAATGTTGGCAATACTCCATGCACTTAAGAAATGGCGGCCCTATCTAATGGGAAGACACTTCAAGGTAAAAACGGATCATGATAGCCTTAAATACTTTTTAGAACAAAGATTATCCTCTGAAGAGCAACAAAAGTGGGTCACAAAGATGTTGGGTTATGACTTTGAAATCATCTACAAAAAAGGGAAGCAAAATGTGGTGGCAGATGCACTCTCAAGAAAGGATGAGGATGTGGAAGCATTGTTGTGTGCCATTTCTATTATCCACCAGATTGGATAAATGAAGCAAGGGAGGAATGGAAGAATGACGAAGAACTGTGGGCACTTATTCGAAAGCTACAACAAGATTCCAGTACGTCTGATACATTTAGCTGGAAAAATGATTCGTTATGGTACAAAGATCGCTTATACCTCTGTAAGAATTCCCAACTAAAACAAAAGATTCTTATGGAATTGCACACTTCTCCCTTAGGAGGGCACTCAAGATTTTTAAAAACTTACCACAGGGTTAAGAAGGAATTTTTTTGGGATGGCCTTAAATTAGATATTCAAACATTTGTGGTAGAATGTTTGGTTTTCCAACAAAATAAAGTTGAAACAATTAAGACACCGAGTCTATTACAACCTTTATCCATTCCAATCCAACATGGGAGGAGGTTTCAATGGATTTTATCATAGGTTTACCCAAGTCTGAGGGAAAGAGTTTCATCATGGTGGTAGTTGACAAATAACTATGCACACTTTTGTGCATTATCACATCCATTTAAAGCCAGTACAGTGTCTACTTATGGAAACAATTCAAAACCTACATGGAAACCCAAAGATTATTGTAAGTGATAGAGATCCCATTTTCACTGGAAATTTTTGGATAGAATTATTTTCTTGTCTTAGTACTCAGTTAGCTCATAGCTCATCTTATCATCCTCAATTTGATGGGAAAACTGAGATAGTAAACAAATGTTTGGAAATATATCTTCATTGCTTTGTAACTGATAAATAGACACAATGGGTCAAATGGTTGCCTCTGGTTGAATGGTGGTATAACACTTCCTTCCATACAACAACAAAAATGACCCCATTTATGGCACTTTATGGATATCAGCCACTATCCATCACATCATATTTAAGAGAAAATGCTAAGGTTCAAGCAGTGGAACATCACATCAAACATAAAAAACAAGTCCTCCAACTCTTAAAGGATAACCTCGTGTTGGCATAGAATATAATGAAACAACAGGAAGATGAACATCGCATCAAAATAAGTTTTAATGTAGGTGATTGGATATTCCTACTGCTAAAACCATATAATCAAATGTCCCTCAAGCAAGCTAAGAAGGATAATAAATTATCACCAAAGTATTATGGTCTATACAAGGTGTTGCAAAAGATTGGTACTATGGCATACAAGTTGGAGCTTCCTGCAAATTCTCTATTGCACCCAGTTTTCCATGTTTCATGTTTACAAAAGGTTATAGGCGACAAGCTCCAGTTCAAACAATATTTCCGAACTTGACGAGGAAGGAAAAATTATTGGAACCGGAAGCAGTCACAGAAACAAAAACTCGACAGCTATGAAAT
The DNA here is from genome assembly GCA_000404065.3 of Pinus taeda. Lineage (NCBI taxonomy): Eukaryota > Viridiplantae > Streptophyta > Pinopsida > Pinales > Pinaceae > Pinus > Pinus taeda. The sequence continues at coordinate 4,853 of APFE030789594.1, forward strand.
CCATCAATTTCGGAGTATCTTATCAAGTGGAAGAACTTATCCGCTGAAGATTCCACATGGGAGGATGAAAATTTTATACATAAGCATCCAAAACTACTCAAGCATTGAGGACAACACTTTTTTGAAGGAGAGGGGCATGTTAGGTCCCTATAATACTAGTTATGACCCCATTACTATTGTAGTTGTATCCCTTATTAATATTTATGTGCCCCTATTGTCCCCATATTGTTATTATTGTGCCCCATACAATCCTCTATTGTTATTTTTGTGGCTTTATATTATTATTGTTAGGTTGGCTCGGTTATATTGTGACTTCTTAGACTCCTATATATAGAAAAGAGGTTTTGTCATTTGAATCATCCAATAATTGTTCATTTATGTAATGTAAAGGAGGTTGTCCCCTCGAAGAGGTTGAATTATAAGGCATTGATCTATCCATTCTATCGTTTTTTGAGCTAGCTCATAACAATATCCTCTTCTTTTGATGTTTCTTTTTACTTTTCTTCCTCCTCTTCACAATTGATGTAAAATAATTTCTTCTTAGCACAGTTATGATCTTTAGTGTATTTTCTATCACAACTATAATAAATCCCTTTTTCTCTCTTTTCCTCGAATTTTTGTGGCGTCAACCTTGTAGGTTGTGAAAGGCTAGGAGCAACCACACTTCCATCTTTATAGTTGTGAGTAGTAGGCTTCCTTGTTTCCAGAATTTTTCTTTCAATTTTTCTTGCCAACTTGAATGCCTTCTTTAATGAATGAGGTTCCCAAAGGCGAACCTAATGTTGTATGTTATCCTTTAGAGTTCCTATGAAGCATCAATCTTATGTTCCTCTGGAATATCATTTACCGTTACATTCATTTTTTGGAAGTCCTCAGTGTGCTCCATTATTGAACCCTTTTGTTTGATATTTATCAATTGACCGAAGAAGGTGTTTCTCTATGTATCCTCATAATGCGCTATCATTTCCTCGATAAAAATTGACCAAGTGACAATTTTTTTACGAGAGAAAAACCATTGATACATACAAACCAATTGGGTTATAAATATAAAGTTGCAATGTGTACCTTTTGTGTGTTTTTCACATTATGGAGATCAAAATATTTCTCCATATGTAGTATCCATGTTACGGGATCCTTTCCATCAAACTTCCTCATATCAATCTTTGGAATATGGTGGGCCTTCAATCCAATATTGGAATCTACGAAATCATGATTAACGTTTTTTTTGTTCTCATCATGTGTTTCCTCTACTACCTTTTCGTCATTAGGAAGTATTCCTTGTAGCAAATTTTCGAAACCTCCCTTCAAACCTTCCATGACTTTATTCAAATCCTCAATTTTTCTTCTTAGTTTTGTTTCTATACCATTAATGCCATCTTTCAAACCTTCCATTTCTACTTTTAAACCATTCTTCAAACCATCCATCTTATCTTCCATTTCATTTTTGGTTACTCTTTGCGAGAGCGAAATTTGTTGCACTTGATATCATAATTTTGATATATCATGTTGCACTTCTTCCTCTTCTTCATGCGTCATAGTTGAACTTTCAGGTTGCGTACTAGTTTTTTCACTTTTCATTCTTTGGTTCATCAATTAATGATATTTATGATTCATTATTCCCTTTGAATCACTCAAACTAATTTTTCAAACAAAACTTATGAAAATTGTTTGAAAAATACACACATTTTTCTTGCTTTGTAGGAGCTCAATATTGGATCTATTGTATCTCTATAATTTCGGATCCCCAAGGTTTGAAATTTCATCCTCTAGTAGCGATATGAGTCCTCTTTCCAACCCCACAATTCTAATTCAGATTGATGATCTAGGTGGATATTGGTGGCCACCCACCAATTCCACTTGGACTCCCACCATTGTTTCTTCTAGTTTTTCAGTTTCCTTAATTGTAGCACAATTTAGTATTTTTAGCAGTTTTTCAGGTCCTAAACTTTCGGAGCCATTTTGAGGCCCTAAACGACATTTTTTTGGCAATCTACCACCAATGATTTTTTGAAAAAGTTATCTTTTCCATCATAGTCCTTAGAGAGATATTTCTAACAGGGTATCATGCACATCAAATGGAGATAATATGACCAAGTCATGACCCCAAGAAGTTGGTTGTCCAACTAACCCCAACGGGGCACATAAACTCTTAGTGTTAAATCTCCTCGAGTTAGGGTTTTGGTTCTTTAGGGTTTTCTCTTATTGTTCAATAATAAAAAGGCCCTTGAGCCTCATTGTAACATAGTGCAGAGGCATGTAGTTGCCACATCTCTTCTCTGAGATAAGCTACCATTTCCCGAGCTAGTCTTATTTCCATTCTATTTGTAAGCATATTTCATTATTTGATATTAATGAAATGAAGTGTTATTTCTACTTCAACACTGTATTTATGGTTATATCTGTAATTTGTTACGTTCTTGTTTAAATCCAAATTAGTGGTATTAGAGCAGTCTTCTCTTTCTCTATTTTTCTTTGCATGTGCCCAACAAGGTCGGGATATAAGGAGTTAGGGCTCGAACTAGTCTAATCTTTGCAAGACCAGCCTCGTAAATCTCGATGGCCTCCATGGCAGATGAAAAGAAAGATGATGGGGCAAGAGATCCTATCAAAATCTTTCTCGAAGAAGCCCTCGAGTGACAAAGGAATGCGATGAGGGAAAACTTTCCCTAGATCCTTCAGTGGCTACCCAAGGGTGACACATGTACTTCCAACAGTGACTCTAGAAGCACCACACCCTTTAAGGTACAAGCTAACTTTGACATTCCCATATTTGAGGGTTAGATAGATGCAGCTATCATATATAAATGGTTGAAACTGCTAGAATGATATTTTTCCATTCATGATTTCCCCATCAAGGAAAAGCTCACTTTTTCACTTCTCAAAGCAGCCCCCCACGTCAAGGACTGGTGGGAAACCTACTGTGAATAGAATGATGAAAGTACAAACTCATTGTTTTCAGTTGCACCCACTTCGAACTCATTCTAGAATACCATCAAGGAGTAGTACTACCCTTTCAAGAGCTATGAGGATAAATACATAAAGTGAACAATGCTACAACGGGGAAGGCACCAAGATGTGCCAGAGTTTACCAATGCTTTTCATACCCTTTGCATGAAGTTGGGTATCAAGGATTATGAGTAGCATTTGGTTCTCAAGTACTCAGCATGGCATATTGATATTTTGTCAAGATCGAGAAAAAGTTTAAACATAAGAAGTGAGACTTTGGATCTGCAAATCTGAAGCAAGGGAAAGGTGCCCCTAAACTGCAGAACAAAGGACAAAGCCAAGGCAGGGCAACCCAGGACAACCTGCCAAAATAACAAGCAAGGAAAAACACCGTGAAGCCAAAGAAGGACATAGGAAAGTGGTGTGAGTTCCATAAGAGTTCCACTCACAACACACATTATAATTGGGATAAGCAGTCACTGGTGGCCGAGCTAAAGGCTTTGGAACCAGATGCATGTTCTGACTTTGAGTCAGAACCCGACAAGGGGAATGACAAACAGAAGTAGATTATCAATGCCGAGCCCAACACCACCATTTCTACCATGAAGATCCAGAAGGAGGAACCTGAATATCCAGAGGAGGAGGAGCACCTCTTCTACTCACATATGTGGGTAAAGGGTTCCCCGCTACATTTCATTTTCAATAGTGAGAGCCAAAAGAACCTCATTTTGGCAAAGGTCATGAAGCAGTTGGGCTTACCGAACACAACACATCCACAACCCTACACCATCAGGTGGATTCACCAAGGACGGGATCTTCACGTGAGTCAGTAGTGCCACCTTCCATACAACATCAAGCCCTTCACAAATGGGGTGTTATGTGACATTTATCCCCTTGATATTTGTGATGTATTATAAGGCCAACCATACTTATGGAAGTGACATGTTGTGTATGAGTCAAGGCCTCGTGCTATTATTGTTACGTTTGGGAATAAGTTGTACACGACACTGGAGGTAGCACAACCTACTTCCATCTCTTTGGTTACTGCACAAAAATGTAGTAAGCTCATTTCCAAAACTGAGAAATTTGTTTTCCTAATGATGGTCCCTCAGGGAAAGAAGAAGATGGTGGCCAAGACCTCCAGACAAGTCCCCTCCACACAAAAACAACAGATGGACAAGGTCAACGAGGAGTAGGAGGACATATTCACCTCCTCGCAGGGGTGCCTATGCAATGTTAGGTCAAGCAATTCATTGATCTAACCCCAAGTGTGCCACTACCAAATGGAACAATCTATTGATGCTCTGTTATGGAGAATGACGAAATAAAGAGGAACATTTAGGAGCTACTGTAGAAAGGTCACATCCGTTCGAGTTCATCGCCCTGTGGGAGTCTAATCATGTTGGTATAGAAGATGGATGGGACTTGGAGACTCTGTATTGACTATCGGGCACTAAATAAGGTCATTATCTGAAATAGGTATCGAATCCCACAGATTGATGAACTTCTGGACCAATTAAAGGGGGCAAAATATTTCACCAAGATCGACTTGAAATTAGGATATCACCAGGTACAAATCGAACCCTACGATGTGTGGAATACTGCCTTCAAAGGCAAGGAGGGGATTTTCAAATGGTTGGTTATGCCTTTCAGGTTGACGAATGCTCTGCAACCTTCATGGGGTTAATGTTTGACATCTTGCATCCATTCACCAACTCATTTGTAGTGATATACTTGGATGACATCCTGATCTTCAGCCAGAGTTGGGAAGAGCACCTACACCACATCTAAAAAGTTCTCCAAACACTGCGGCAACACAAGATATGTGACAATTTGGAGAAATGCACTTTTGGAATCACCCAGGTTCAGTATCTGGGATACATTATTGATGAATGGGGGGTGCATATAGATCCAACCAAGATCCAATTCATTCGAAATTGGCTAGCTTCAACCACTCTGACAGAGCTCTAAAACTTTCTAGGTCTTACCAATTTCTACCGTAGGTTTGTGTTGGGATTATCTCATATCCATTGGCCCTTGAGTCAAGTCACCAAGAGAGGAACACTAGAAAAATTATTTTGGTCTAAATCTCAACATAACGCATTCACAAAGTTGAAACATTGCCTCTTCTCTGCACCAATGCTCACATTACCAGACTTGCATCAACCATTTGAGATCAAGATAGAAGACTCTGACTATGCTATTGGGGTAGTCCTTACTCAACATGAGCATCTAGTGGCATATCACAGTGAGATACTTTCAGACAGTCCAGAAGTATCCCACTTATGACAAAGAAATGTATTTCATTGTGCAGGCATGCCGACAATGGAAGCATTACATTTTGGGGAAGGAAATGGTCATCCACACAGACCACTAGCCCCTACAGTTCATACAGACCCAAGGGAAGTTGCAGAATGATCACCATCAGAAGTGGTCCACATACTTGCAAGATTTCCATTTGAATATCAATTATAAGAAGGACAACACCAATAATGTTGTAGATTTCCTCAACCGACCACCGATCATGGCGTTAACCACAATGCTCAACTCTTGTGGGAATGAGACCTCTGATTGGCCACTTCTTTACAAAAAAAACCTAGAATTCTGCCACACATACCAGACACTCTTGGAGGGCCAAAAAGTTCCAGATATCCACCTCCATTGTTCCCTATTATGCCACCTGAGACACCTTTTTCTTCCTTCAAGCGAGCGTGCCAAGATGATCTCGGAAGCATAATATAGTCTAGTCATTGGGCATTTCTGGGTCAAGAAAATCGTGCTAGTATTGTATAAGTATTTTTATTGGCTGAGTCTTCGACATGATGTCGGGAAGTACATCAGACCCTACACTGCCTGCATCATTGCCAAACCAAACATCAAGAAGCAAGGCCTCTATACTCCCCTGCCTACCCCTAGTCGACCTTGGGAATCCATCTCCATGGATTAAATGTCAGGCCTTTCTTCTACTAAGCGTGGCAACAACTTTCTTTTTGTGGTCATCGACAGATTTTTGAAGATGGCCATTATGGACGCCTGCAATAAGAATATCACAGATGAAGCCACTACTAAAATCTTCTTTGAATGAGTGTGGGTATACTTTGGGATCCCATAGTCTATCATCTCAAGTCGGGATAGCAGGTTCCTCAGTACATTTTGGTCCAATCTCTGGTCGATGCTAGAAACCAAGCTCACTAAGTCCACAGCTTTCCATGCCCAAACTGATGGTTGGACAAAGGTCATCAACAAGATGATCATACACATTCTGCACATGTACAACTCAAAGAATCCATGCACATGGGATGGGAACCTCCCATATGTCTAGCACAGCTATAACTGGGCTCTCGACAGCTCGACTGGCCATAACCCTTTTCAGGTGGGCTTGGGATTCCAACCACTATCTCCCATTGATGTGGTCATGCCATTTGCAGCTACTCAGGCAAATTCGTCTCATGTCTAGTCTGAAACCGATAAGGCAAACAACTTCATTGAGCACATCCAACATATCCACCAGCAGGTCCATGACATTATGGAGAAATCAAATGCCAAGTACAAGTAGTGACATGATCAACATCGGGTACCACACAAGTTTTAGGTGGGTGACAAAGTCTGGTTGCATTTGCAGAAAGGAACACCTTATCGGAGCCTAACGGAAACTCATACCACTCTAACATGGTCCTTACACCATTACCAAGGTTGTGGGAGATAATGCATTTGAGCTCAACATTCCCCCTTTCGTTAGCCTACACCTAGTGTTCAATGTGGACCACCTTCGACCATACTTCCCACCATTGCTAGACACATTAGACATTGCAAAATAGCTCACACCTACAAAGTTAAATCTAGATTACATGGAACAAGCCACAACTGATCAGATCATGGACATGTAGATCAATCACACTCACCAGTAGAAGATCCAACTGTATCGATTTGTCAAAGCAAATGAACTCCTTCACCAGGGAAAGTGGCTCACTAGGGACCATGTTCAGCAGAAGTTTCCTCATCTCCTGGAGGAACTCAACACAATGGGGACCATTGCTTCCTAAGGGGGGAGGAATGATCTCGGTAGATATTAGTGGCCACCCTCCAATTCCACTTGGACCCTCACCATTGTTTCTTTCTATTTTCCAGTTTCCTTACTTACAACACAGTTTACTATTTTTAGCAATTCTTTGGGTCCTAAACGACGTTTTTTTGGCAATCTACCGCCAACAGTTTTTGATAAAATCATCTTTTCCATCATAGTCCTTAGAGATATATTTCTAACTAGATATCACATGCGTCAAACGAAGATAATATGACCAAGTTGCGACCGCGGGAAGTTGGTTGTCCAACTAACCCCAACGGGGCCCATAAACTCTTGGCATTACATCTCCTCGTGTCAGGGTTTGCTCTTATTGTTCAATAATAAAACGGCCCTTAAGCCTCATTGTAACACAGTTCAGAGGCATGTAGCTGCCACATCTCTTCTCAGAGATAAGCTACAAACACCCGAGCTAGTCCTATTTCCATTCTGTTTGTAAGTATATTTCAATATTTGATATTAATGAAATGAAGTATTATTTCTACTGCATCTTTGTATTTATTGTTATATCTGTAATTTGTTGTGTTGCTATTTAAATCTGGACCAATAGGATTCTTCACGAAAGAGTTATTTTGAATATGCCATGGAGAGCTGATTATAGAGTGGTTCAATAGAGCGAACATGTATGAAGTGCCACATGTCACTTTACCTACCTTAGGCACTAAAATGGATACTCAAAAAACTAAAGCCAGTCCTATTTGTGTCACGTTTTACGAAATTTTAATCTCATTCTTAGAGAGAAAGTTATGACACGTTTCCCAAGTCACCTATTCAAGATGGAATTCGAGATACTGCAAACACCCTAAATTCGTCATCTCATATCTTTGAAAATATAGCGAGACAAGTTCTTAAATTTGTACATGAGGTTTTTCAAGATTTCTTCTAAAATGGGTCTTAATTTCTTATTCTGAAGCTTCATATAAAAACCGTTATAGCGAACATTCCATGCTCACCTGTTTGAAGTAGTAAAACCCTAGAATCTAAGGCTCTGATACCAAATGTTATGCAACCAACTCACAAAATAGAAGAATAGATAGATCAACGACTTCAAAAATAGCCTCTTCTAGGGGGAAACCTCCTTTGCATTACACAAATGGATGATACAAATGACAAAACCTCCTGTCTATATATAGGAGTCTAAGGGGCAACAATATAATCACAGCCAACATAACAATAATAATTTAGGGGCACAACAATAAGAATAGTGGATTTCTATGGGGAAAAACAATAACAATATGGGGATTACATGGGCACAACAATAACAATAAGGGGGCTACAATAGTAACAATGATGGAATACACTAGTATTATAGGGACCTAACAACTAGCTGATGGAAGACGAATTGAAAACAATTATAAAGGATCAATAAATATATAAATTGGATACATTTTCTTTGATAAAATATTGGAATAACTCAACGAAGGGGTACTCATAATACTCATAGTAGAGATAGTTTGTAAAGGGAAAAAATTAGGGAACAAGTAAGGAAGGAAAAAAGGTACAAGAATCAAGAATTAGGCCTTAATATGTAGAATAAATGGCACAAGAAATAGAAATAACTACTGAAACCCTAAAGAATAGAAATCACATTTGATAAAAAAAATATAAATATGCATAGAAAGATTATACTAGGAAATAAAAAGTAAGACAACGAAGTAGAAGCTAGCACCCAAAAGAAGAAGATAGAGAAAACAAATATGAAAATCAAAATACCTTGAACTTAGTAATCAATCATCAAATTGACAAAGGAATCAACACTTATTGATATGATACTTGTCATTCAAAAAACTATAGCATATTCAACTATTCCACAATAGTTGATTGCCCTAATAAGTTGACCAAATCAATTCAATATCAAATCGAGAAACAAACAAAGTAGAAAATTAAACATATAAATACATAATCATAGCTACACAACCATCCAATTGAGCCTACATCATGAGCAACTCTAACAACCACTTAATTCACCCAATTGAATTTGAAAATACCATCTTCACAATGACCTAAAACAACACCAATACCATTACCATCTTGACCAAGAAATTCAAAAGGGAACCAAAAATAAGTAAAAAATAAGGTGGAAAAGAACAAATATATTTATGTCCTTCTAATTAGAAGAAGATTCTAGTACCATCTATAATTTAATTTTCAACCCATATACTACTACAAATTTCAAGATAATAGAGTTGTACCCTGATTTTGTTAGCAAAGAAAGTTTCCAATGATGGAGGGAACCTTTTAAATGTGAAACATTACTAACAACGAGAGAAGACAAGGAGCAAAGTGCATAGTAGGAATGAAGGATTGAAATATAATACAAGTTCAACATGAGGATTGAAGAGCCAATAATAGATTGACTTGCCTACATGAAACAATTGGATAAAAACTTGTTCGATGGGATTCAACAATTGGAGCAAGAAGTTTTTTTCTTAAAATCAACGAAATAGTGACCATCCTACAAACTTTGCATGATAAATTTGAACAAGCAAAGGAAAATCCAGAAGAAATACACATGTTTCTAATATGAATGTTTTCCTCAACAAATGGCATACACACTTTCCCAACACATGTAGTTAATTAAAGGTATATTGGGCTCTCACTGAGGACTTAACCAATAGAATAAATACCACATCTAACCCATGCAACTATGATGCATTGAATAGGATAATTCAACAATGAGAAGAAATTGAAGTAAATATACTAGCCCACTAATATCAGTGGTTACACAATGAGAAAAATGCTCAAGTAGAAGAAATGTTTGCATCTAAACACCTTGTTATCCTCAACAACTAATTTTTGAACATGCAAAAGTTACCACACTTAAAATTTTAGTAAACCTATAAGGGGATAACTTGAGAATACAAAAAAGGTACTTTTATTTCTTTTCCTTTAAAAATGCATAACTCTTATTTTATTATTTTGAATTTTATGTTCTATTTTCCTTAGAAGACCCATTTTAGACCTTAAAATCCATGGTAATGCTTCTTTAGAATGAAGAAGCATTTGAGGGTGAGGTGAATGATGGAAGGCCTAATCAACTAGTTGACTAGATCATGGAATTGACCAAGTGTAATTTTCATTTGAGTGTTGAAATCAATTAATTATGTTATTGAGTTGGAAAATTGACTATCGTAGTTAGAGAACTATTACATAACTACTTGCTAACCGATGAAGGTAGAAATACACGTGATCATAAATATATCAAAGCTATTGGTGCTTGATCACATATAATAATTGCTACCTATTGTTAGTTCCATTGCAAATTTTCTCCTTTGATTCCTTCTATGTGTGTGTGTATGTATATTAGTATAGATTGTTTTCTATACATTATCCTACGTATGTTCTCTATATAAAACCATCACAAGTGATCCCTTAGACTACAAAACTAACTGGAAATGTGAATAAAGATTTTCAACTCCAAAATTCACTACAAGACTTTTGGTAAACACTTTTTCAATAATTAGAATCTAGTTTTCAACTCCATGGCTAATAAACATACCCTTTATCTCACATCCAACATGCATTTCAACATTCACTACTTCTTATCAACATGCCAACTAAAGGATATGAAGTAATTATATCTCCCATTTCTTCCTAATAATGACCATGAAAGAAATATCAAACTTTTCCTAGTCCATAATGGCTTCACATGGTTCAACATACCTCTTCATATAATTCATTAGCATATCTAGCATAATCTAGAATATCCTTTCAAATGGTGAATAATAAATAATAATATCCGATATTTAATTCCAATCTTTTGATTAAATAACCTTGCATGGTTGTGTTAGGTGGCTAATTTAATTCCCAAGGGAGCATAAAACTATCTAGGAAACAACAAATTTAAAGAATAAGAAAAAGCCAAGTTGCCATTTGTCACATGGTTAAGTCATTCCCCTTTTCATTCCCCTCATATTGCTCCACTACTCCCATGGTGCTTCAAACATGTTTTGATCCCCAAGTGTGTTCTATTAATTCATAATTATTACAAAATAATAATTCCAATGTAACTCCAGCGCTTGTATACTTGCCAAACCTACCACTTGACCAAACTTTCTTTACAAGGATACACTATCTTGCTTCTTCAATGTTGTCATATCCTATGATGAACCATAATTTTCTTTGTGTACCCAAAGTGTTATTATACACATATTTTCTAAGGGTCCATATTAGGATATTACAACTTTTTATTATTGCCTAAACTTATGCACCATTCGATGGTGGTTTCTTCTAGGAATATTCAATAAATCATGATCCTAACATAGGTCCACTAGGGAAAACTTCTATGTGTTGAAGCTAACCTAGGGACAAACTTCTATTTGTTGAAGCAATTTCTCCTTTGGTACGTTTAAAAATGGTCTCTTCCAAGTTTTATTCTATGGTAGAGTTCCAATAGAACCCATGATAAATTTTGTATATGAAAGGGCCTTCCATTTTTCTAACGGTTATGTTGGAAATGTGAGGTTTCCTTACCATAGTAATATTTTTGTAAGGCATTCTATTGACCTTCCCCTTGTATCAAGAATTTGCATACAGTTCTTTGCGTCCTATCTTCAATAACTTCATCTAGGGTTATTTATTTATATAAAGTTAGTGTTATATGAAGTTAGTGTTAAATGTTTTATTCTCTAATTTGGATTGTTATAAACTTATCAAATAATTAAAATTTGGTATTTAAAGACTGAAATTTGAAACGAAAACTTAAATAAAAAATGGAATTCTCATCAAATGATAATGCAATTCAACCGTATTGGTTACAGACATATGTTAATGACATCATAAGGATATAAAGTACATTGTTTTACCTCTTTACATCAAATATTGACCTTGAATATGTAAAAATAGTCTTGATGTTCTCTAGGAAGATAACAATGGATTTTCATTCAATAAATTCATTGAGCCTTGCCTATTCTCCTAATAAAGGGGTAGTTTGTTATTAATTGAGTTCCCTAAACAAATTTAGATACATTATATTGTTTCCCAAATCTTCTAAAAAGAAAATGTGACTATGACATTAATTCTTATTATTTTCAATTAAGTTATTGCATTAGTAATAATGAAAGGATGGTGATTTTTCATAAACAATCCCAACTTGATAGATGATCTTTTCATATTGGAGGATTCCATTTTTGTTTAAATTTGAAAACCAAAGAAATGGTTAACAAAATAGATATGAAAAGATGTAAACACCATATTATCACTATTGCATATAAGTGAGTGGTGAAGTCATTCTAAAATCCTTTTGAATCCTACCTGCCTCCTAGATCATCTCACAAAATCATTCAATTCAGTGTTGGCCAACAATGCAGAGATTGTTTGGTACACTTTACATGAATACCTAAGGGTAATTGAATGGTAGGATGTCAAGAAACTACCAATGATATATATCTAACCATCTTCTATCGTTTTACCCTGAGGGTACATCACATTTTGCATTTTTGGATGGCATAATAAGTGAGAAGTTTTAAAATATGTCTAAAATCAGTTTAATCAACTTTTCACATTTCTCGGGATTTGGATAGACATTTCCATTAGAATTTAATACAATTGAATTGGTTTTTGGGATCCTCCTAGATCACTCCTATTGTAATATAGGGAATAACATGCATTAGTTACCAACAATTTATACACTGAAAAATCTTACATATACATAATGAGCAAAGGCGAAAATGGATAAAAAAAAGTAGTGGAGATCCACGAAAAGAATCCTTATATTATATATATCATAAACCAACAAAAACTTGATAATGTCGAGTACATACATACTTATATTGCCTTTATTTAGTTATAATAGTTATATTAACTAACTGATTTGGTCAACTGACTCAACATGGAGGTGACTAACTTACAATATAGACCAAAACTTAGGAAAATATGTTGACTCAACAAGGCTAGTCGACTAAGTCAACTAAACCTTGCAATATCTCTGTTAGCCTCTCTCATAAAACAATAATAAATCCAAAAAAATAAATAAATTAATTAAATATTCCAAGTTAGGAATTTGTGCCTAACTCTTGGGTTGTTCCTCTAAGATAGGAGTTAGTTTAAGTAACTCCTATATTGGTGTGTGTCTGGTGAGAAATTATCTCAACCAAAGGAGAAATTATCTCAACCAAAAGTGTCTAAGATAACACAGACTATCTTGAGAACATTGTCTCTCATCTATTTATTTGTAACACTATATTCAATTATTTTAATGAATGAAAATGAGAGTGAGAGTACCTCAGGAAGCATGAGGCTTCAACTTTTTTCAGCCAATATTTTGTGTCTGGTTTTTATGTGTATTTTTCTGTAATCTATTTGAGTTAATTTCATTTTCAATATGTGGTATCAAAGTGATTTTGGTTCTTAGGGCTTCTTAAGCAAAGCGCATGTAGTGTAGGGATATGTCGATCCTATGTGAATCATATCAGTGTGAAGATATTTGATTTTGTTGTGATGAGTTCCAATGGTGGAGACTATGATTGTGCATATGGTAGATTGATCTTTCACGTGGAGAAACCTAGAAGCGTAGAACAACAGATCTGCGTGGAATGTAAGTCGTAAAACTATGACGCATCAAATTCCGGGAGAAACTATTGCATGAGTGTTCTGGAGGAGCTGCTGTTGATGTCAGAGGATCATATGGATATGATTACCTGGGGTTGAATTGATTCATTAAAATGATTTCAAACTGGCCAAAATTGGATAACATTCACATGCAAAGAAATATAGAGCAAGTTTGCAAGATCACTGAAAATCTGCAACATGAAGCATTGTGGGATCGATGTTGTAAGGAGAACCGACTATGAAGAATGTAATTGCATAAAGGATAGTGAAAGCGAGTTGTGCGAAGAAGCCTGCTACTGAGGATGCATGAGAAAGGGATCTGTCAGATCACGTCTTCTATAGAGGCGATTTATGGTTGCAATAATCCTGAAACTTTTGGTCACTGCAAATTCCATATTTCTCAAAGGGTGCTTGATTTTGTTGAGTGAGCCCTTGTCAGTATCGTGGAGTGTTGTGGTAAAGCATTGGAGCAAAGGTCCCATTTCTGTGAACATTGAATGGGAACTAACATCACATGATCCTGCAGACTGGTGCAAGAGTCGAAGAGTATAGGACGTGGGTCGCATTTCTTCTCCAATGAATGAGCCATCACAGATTGTATAAAGCCAAATTTATTAATTCTTGAAGTTGGCCGAGTTAATTATCAACTAAAGTGGTTCCCGTTCCTAATCGTGGGTCATTTCCCCAAACTGGACAAATTCTGTGCACAAAGAGACAGTGAATTTCCTTGCAGAATTTTGTGGCACGATTTTGTGCTAAATTTCATTGTTTGAGGTATGAGGTAGTTTTCACTGTTTTCCGATATGCATTAAACCAAGCTTTTCCACAGTGCAGAGCCAACATGTAATGTAGAAACACATCACTCATCTCACCATGAGAGCATATTAGTTATCGGCTCAGACTTGGTTGTTTGAAACTCGTAGCATCACCGTGGGGACTCAAAAGTGTGAAAATCTCACCAGAGGTGCTCCAGTTGAATTCTTGTGAAGGAAGGATGATCATCAATAAGGCAGAGGATTCAAGTTGAGATAGATTTGTCGAGTTTATTATCGAGTTCGAGTTCCAACTTGAAGTGAAGTTATAAGAGTCAATACTTGATGGTATGCCTACCCACGAGAGTGACAATATCTTCATGGCCAATGCGATAGAGAGATAATGTGGTTTCATCAATTTAAGGTATGAAGATATTTATTTAGTCTGCACACATTTCGAAGAGTTTATGATTTGTGTTTATGATCTCATTAATACCAGCAATTTCATCTTCTAAGAGATTGTCCACTATAACACGAAGAGCCATTTTTTAAATCTTGTTCATTGCTGAGAATTGCTTCAACTGAGAAAGCACTGCAAAATCAAGTGGTTTGCTTTTCTTCAATTGGTACCAGAACTTTGTCTATAATATTACAGCTATGTGAACGTATTCCAAGAAGGTCCAAAAGTTTGGCTAAAGTAGGCAAAGATTCTTTGTAATTTTCCTCATCATTTGAATGCCTCTTGTTTCTTACGAGATCCCTAAATTGGTTCTCATCTTTGGTTGATGGGAGCATTTTATTATGCATGCTTCTCCACTCTTCATCCAAATTTATCAAAAGGACAACATATGGAATATTTTTTTGTATCATAGAATCTGCAATGTCAATGTCAAAATCATCCACATACCTCTTGAGTTCCGGCCATGGATTATGAAGCTTAAGATCATCACGAGAGTGCTCTAGCTTGGAATCAACCACATCATGCTCCTTCAAACTAATTCGGACTAGCCTAGTGTAATCAATTTCTGCCACAACAGCCCCAATAGCAGCAAGTGGACCAGCAAACCCCATAAAGGCTGTAGCAAATAGAGCACTACGCCAGCTATCTATTGCACCATTTATACAGCTTGCCATAGCAGCACTTCCCGTGCTGCAGACCAGCAATGTGAAATGTCAAACTTGGGTAATTTTGTATACTTGCGGTTGTGAGCTTGATTTCATCTGTGACAAGATGTCAATACTCTATCATGACCCCTTGTGGCTATAGTATGGTAGCATTTCACTGTTAATTCATAGTTTTAAAAGGGGTAGCAGGTAAAAGGGTGTTTAAGAGTATATAAAAATACCTTTTTTTTTGTGGAGAGATAAGCTACTTTAATTTTTTAAATCTTTGAAGTGATAGATTTTTCAAAGGAAAGCTCATTGATGTAGGAGGTTGAGTGAGGTTTTTGAACACATTTTCTTCAAAAATTTGTGAGTGTCAAATTCTCATTGTTTGAGAAAGCTTCCATGGCAATTTTGTCAAAGATGAAAGGTTGATGATCTCAATACTCAATAAATACATATTATTTGTGGTGATTGTGTCCAAGATCCGCCCAAAATTGAATAAGGGTGTTACACAAAAATATCGTCACCTTGATTATTTGCAGTCGGTGTAGGTCTATCACCACCTATACCAGCTTCCTAAGCAAGTCTCAAACCTCATCTCTTCAAAACAAGCTTTAGAAATGAGAGAAAGACATCAAAAAGGCAATGTAACTCTGGTTCCGCACTTTCTCTCTCTTTTGCCTGTGGGCCCGCACCTTCTGTTCAGAATATCTGCGTACTTATACGCTCTGTATGTAAAGGGGAGGGTGCGTACCCCTGTAAAAGTCAAAAGCCGCAATCTTTATCTTAAAAAAATCATCTTGGGTTAATTCTAGAGTTTTCTAGAAGCATTTGTTACGTGGATTGTTCGCTCCAAGTAGTTCATGCATCCCATGAGAGGAGGAGCTAATCCCTTGTTGAGAGGAGCTATCCCTTTGAAGGAGGACTCTATCCCTTTGAAGGAGGAGCTGGTAACTGATCTCCATTGCACTATAAATTGAGGCATTGGATCAGTGGTCAAGGAGGTTAGAAGCTGAACTTTTGAGGGTAAATGCTAGTGAAATCAAGACTTCCTATTTGAGCTTAAGAGGAGAGATTACATACCTTTCTGGATTCATTAGGGAGTGAGTGAAGCCTGTCAAAGTAGAGGAGACTTCTTGTTGGACCCTGGGAGGAGCTTGTGCAACGTCAAGGCAAAGGTTGTAAGGTTCTTCTCCTTTTGAATTAATACAACCAAGCTCATTTTTCTCAACAAGTATCTCATGTTATTTGTTTCATGGACTCCTTGACTTTCATGTTAAATATGTTTTATAATATTGGATATTCAGGTGCTATTTAATCGTTTGCCTTGTTTGTGCTTGTAGGTTTGCGACAAAGGAACTTACTTGGATCAAAGGAGCGAAGGCATCTCCAAACTTGCGTTGGACATGAGGTAGGCCTTAAACACATTTGTTTGCCATTATTTATAAAGCACATTTAGAGAAAGATAGTGTCTGGTTGGTTTGTTTGTCATTAGGTCTTCATTAGATTCTAGGAAGGTCTATCTTGTCCGCAAGATCGACTCATTCCGCGTGACAAATTCCATTAGCCCATTGTCTTCCAACACTGCCTCCATCCTATCCTTCCAAGCAATATATTTCTAACTACCCTTAAAGTAATATTCGAGTCTCAATCTGTAGAACAAAATCCTGCTTTCTATGAAGAATGATACTGAAAATTTGATTTCACCTACAAAATAAAAACTTGTATTCTCCTCTTCTAGACTAGTTTATGCTCTGATACCATGTAGGAATTCATTGTAGATTCAAACTGCTTATCTAGTTTTCTAAAACAAAAGACTTGAATCTACTCTACTCATCAACGGAAACAATTAATCGATAAAGAAATTATGAATCATACAAGAGAAATAATTCAATCAAAAAATTGCACAATGACTTCATTGGGAAAGCCATAGCTAAAAACCCATGCTATCTGTATATTGCATTAGTCAGAAATATGAGAATATTACAATTCTTTGCTCAAGCCTAAGCAACCTTTGCACTATCTCTATCTATATCAAAACTTCCTAGGTAATCATAGGCCAATACTTAACCAAATTTTGGCTTGCTCAAGTCCCTATTCCCTTGGGAATTACCCTCTATTAATTAGGGAACTTCCTTAATATGAATTGTGAAATCCTAATAGGCCTTTGTCGAACTGCATGAATCACTTGTACAATTTAGATGATTAGAAAATTGATAGCACACTTCCCTTGAACTCCAATATCAACTCGGTAACTCTGATATCTGACATGCAAGAGTTATTTATGAGTGAATCATTAGTTAACTAGTTAAACACATGAAGTAGCACCCCACTGTTTGACCTCCTACTAGTTCCTCCATCAGTTGGAACTAGTTTAACTAACTTTAACTTTGTTAAACTTAATTAATTAATTGTAACTCAAAATAAACTCAACCAGGGTTCCTATAAAGTAGGAGACAATGTACATGACTCAAGTTAGTCCCTCAACTTGAATTAGCTAAGCCAACTAAGACAAATTAAGTTAGTTAACACATACAAGTTGTCATGTGATGTGGAATTACAATTTTATTCCTAATTTAATTCAAGGACAAAATTAAATTAGGATTTTCTTGTTGCATTTTCAACAATAATATTTTTTGGAATAAGGATTTGTTGTGGTATCAAGATCCCCTATATTTATGCAATAATTCCCAACTCAAATAGAAGTCCCTTTTGGAATTAAATAATTCTATGGTAGGAAATTTAGGGCTCTTCTGATCACAATATAAAAAATTAATTTTTCTATTGAGGTCTTAAATATGATGTTCAAATGTTTATGGTCGAATGTGTGATCTTCCACCATAATAAGGGAGAAACAAGCAAGATACGAAGGCTCCTACAAACCATTATCCATACCAAATCAATGTTGGGAAGATGTTTGATTGGATTTCATTATAGGCCTACCCAAGTATGAAGGAAATAATTTCATCATGTACTAGTGGATCAACTTATAAAGTATGCCCTTTTTTAATCTCTTGATCATCCTTTTAAAGTGAGTATAATAGACACAAATTTCATGGAAACAATAATAAGTTGCATGGAATTCCCAAAATTATTGTAAGTGATTGAGATTAAATTCTCACTACAAATTTTTAGATTAAATTATTTTCTTGTTTGACTACTCAATTAGCTCATAGTTCCTTTTACCGTCCTCAATCTGATGGGAAAATTGAGGTTGTGAATAAATTTGTAGAAGGGTGTTGTCACTTCTTTGCATATGATAAAAAACATAATGGTTCAAGTGGTTTCCCTTGGTAGAATAGTGATTCAACATGTCCTTCCATACCTCATTAAACATGTCCCCATTTATGAAACTTTATTGATAGCATCCTCTTCTATAACATGAATCTTTCAAGGAAAATAAAATATTTAGGCAATGAGGACCTGGAGAAACAATAAGCAGTTCTTGAACTATTGAAGGAAAACTTGGTCAGAAAAAAAAAAAGTAGGATGAAAAAAAAGTGGATCAACATCATAGTGAAAGGGAATTTTAAGTGGGGGTTGGTATTGGGTATTTTTGAGACTACAACTATGAATGTAGATGTCCTTCAAGCAACCAAAGAAGGAAAATGAATTGGCTCCTAAGTATTATGGTTGCTAGAAGGTGTGTTAAAGGATTGGAAGTATAGTTTACAAATTGGAGTTTTCTACATTTTCACGTGTACACATAATGTTTCATGTTTCTTCTTAGAAAAGGTAATTAGAGAATGGATCCTAGTGTAAATTTTTTTACCCAATATTAGTGAAGGAAGGAGAATAATACTAGAACTATAAACAATCCTCAAAACTAGGATTAGGTAATTGTGAAATAAAGAAATTACCAAGTACCTCATCAAGTAGAAGAAAATAGTGGTAAAAGAGGTGACATGGGGATATGAGTTCTTCAAGTGGAACATTTGAAACTAATCAAGTGTTTAGGGAAACACTTGTTTAAATGGGAGAGGCATGTTAATCCATATACAAAGCTACATCATAAGCATAACGCCCCATTATAATCCTTAGAAATTGAGTTATTATATTTACATTCTTATATCAATGTTGTTGGCTAGACCCTTTAATTATAATTTTACCCTTTGTCTCCTATATATATATATATTGGCTTAAGGGGTATTGACCCATGTTCAAAGTTAGTTGCACCAACCAACAAAACGCTACATTGTTGGCCCTTTCAGCAGCAATTTGCATAGAGGAGGTTGCAATATCACCTAAAGTCATATTGGGGGATGTAAGAACCATTTTTCTACATCCAAATACTATTGTGATGTCTTTCAGTGCCTTATATATGCTTTCGTGGAGATCTAACCTCCCGATAGAGTTAATACTAGTAATTTGGCCCTAACTACCTTCAATTCTTCACGAGGCTAGCAAATTATGTTAATCAGGCCCTAACAGGATATGTCTACTACTTTTTCACAATTGAACAGGTCTTCTAGGGCTTCTCAGATCTAGATCTACTATCACGCAGGCCTATCTTTCTTCTTCGAAATTAACCCAAAAACAGATTTAGATCTTTGCGAATATCATTCAATCATTTTGTTAAGCATATACATAATCAATTATCTTGATTCTTGCATAAAAAACACATTGAATTACAAAAAAATAGTGAAAGTGACATAATAATTAAATGGATAGATGCACGTATTTTCAACCCAAAATTAGTCTTTATTAATCAGAATGGTTCCAATACAGACTTTGACTACCCTGCGCATTCAACTGCAGGGGTCCATGCACTAAGTTGTGGACTCTTCCAGACCTCCATGCACTCATCTGTGAAGGCTTTCCTTCACTACTGGCAGGAAGAGACCTTCTTGTCTATCAAGCCTCTACAACCTCGTTGATTTCTTCATTCATCTTTCTATTATTATCTATCCAAAGTTATATCTAAGACTCGCTATGAATCAACTATTTATAGTCTTTCTAATACAATATCATGGTTCCCAGCTCATGGTTGAGTCTTCAAAACTGACAAAAAACAAGGGGCTAACATCCCTTTGACTCCTATCTATTTGCGTGCTTCACATCCACATTTCGCAAAGACTTTACATTCTTACAAAATTCTCTACAAAAAATGACTAGATTACTTCAATTCTACCCCTGGGGACCCCATCCCAATAGTCCCCCAACACAAAGATTGTGATTCGCCCTCGAGTCACTTAGCTGGTTGTTCCACTTTCTGGCGGAGTTCATGTAATGACTTAGTCAATATTTGAATCTCTGCGGTATTTTGTTTTGTTGCTTTATGTACCTCCTGAACCAATTTATCTGTGGTTGGCCCCTCCACTGCAAGTTGCATAGTCCACTGGGTCTGCTACATGGCCTTCAAATTTTCATGAATATTCTGTGAAATTTGGCTAGCCTCATATGTCCAAGGTTGAAGCTGGTCTCTTAGCAGGGACTACCTTTTCTACCACTCTTGGATCTACATATAAATTGCCTTGCCTTCCTTCAAGTGCGCGAAGTGATGGACTAGCACCAACATCCGCGTAGTCGTACTTATTTCATCATATTTTTGATGCGCTTCCCTGATCTCTATGTTCAACTGTTGCAGCTTAGGGTCCTCCTGCAATGTATCCCATAGGCCCATTACCTGATTGAAGAGTTGGTCGCAACCATGAACTACCACATCTAGTTGACCCATTGATTCTTTTATAGTTGCACCTCTTTGTTCACTTTTGGTAGTGTGGTTGGTTGAAGCTTGAGTTGGAGTTCAACTATATTCATCTAGAACTAAAAAGTGACTCGCCCAACCTAATCTTTGGCATCGCAAACCACAACAGCTAGTTTCTTGGCTTTCATCTCGGCCTGTACATCATCTGGGATATGTAATTATAGAAAAGTTTAATAGGCTTATTTAGTTACGAATTCTAGGTTTGTGCTTCGCGCTTGCAATTCCTCTTTCTCCTTTAGTTCCTATGTCTTCTCCTCATACATATGCGCATTGTTGACATTATATTCATTGAGGACCGCCAAGGTGCACTGCTTCCTGATTTGTAACTCATCTGAGAACCCTTGATGTAATGCGTGGAGGGCTTGGAGTGGCAGCGTGACCACATTGATCCCAATATCCTTGATCTTTTCTAGCATGTCTTGGTCTTCTTGGTTATCTTCTTGCAAGGATCCTTCCGATAAAGGAATGATCCTTAGGTCCATTTTCCATTCTACTTATGGAACACTTATGCTCGCTTACACCACATTCACTTTCCCAATGCTCATCTAGATCATACTAGCCTAAATTTGCAGCTCACATAGATCCTTCTAAACACTTCCCAATGTCTACATATACTGCTACCAAA
Organism: Pinus taeda; assembly: GCA_000404065.3. Lineage (NCBI taxonomy): Eukaryota > Viridiplantae > Streptophyta > Pinopsida > Pinales > Pinaceae > Pinus > Pinus taeda. Next base: position 26,620 of record APFE030789594.1, read on the forward strand.
AATGTGACCATAGCTCAGATGTGGTATCGCGAACCTTGTCCCAATCTCATCTAAATCGCCCTCTGTGAGCACCAAAGGGCCCATCTATGATTTTTTTATCTGAATTCTGCTTCTTTCACAGACCTGTTGTTGTCTCTTTGGGGTGCTTCTATAATTTAAAGGGGGTGGAAACCTCCTCACCCCCATCGCCTCCCTGTGCAGATAGCTCCTGCTCATCAGTGCACTGCAAAGCTTATTTGTTTCTTGCTTTGGTATCTTGTTTTTCTTTTGCATCCTACTCTTTAGTAGTGCACTCCTTTGTAGCTCATTGTTCCTCTGCAGCTGCCTTAGTAGCAGCTTCTTTTTCTTCTACTGGGCAGCCTTCTCCTACATGACTTCTTGTTCTTTTTCTTTCTTCTTTTTCACAATAGAAGTTTTTGCAGAGGAGCTTTCTCCTGCTTTTCTTGTCCCAATCCAACTGGGTAGGCTCAAACCACTTTGTTGGCCATCCGCCCACAACCTCCTATACATCTGTGTCGACCACTAAGTACGGCAACTTGTGCCATACCTCTTGAGGGTATCTCCTCTGTGGGTCTAGATATTGTGAAAGTCTACCTTAAATTCTGTGAAGGCCTTCAGCTACTCTAATAAGATGGGAGATAACCTTGGTCTCTGGTTTACAGCCATTCGGATGTCCATATCCATGAATACTAAAAAAACCTTGGATTTTGCACTTCATTTTGCATCTTTTGTCTGCCACATTGAAGCGAACTTCGCTACATCTAAGAGAGTCTCCTTCAGTAGAGGGAACTAACTGTCCTCCAAGAGACTCCAAGCCACCAAAATGATTAGAAATAAGAGAAAATCATAGTGGAATGGCTTGCTCTCTTCTTGTGCCTCACGATAGTTTGCCGAAAATTCTCTATAGATACATTGGGCCCAATTATACTATACCACATTCTCACACTGTGTTGCTAATGAAATTATCGTTGTGGGAACTTCATCTACCAAACACTTTCGCATTATCTTTCCTGCTAGGATCTGCACTACAAACTGTACTACCTGGTCTGTTATGGAGCAGATAGAATATTCACGCTTTCCCTTTACAAGCACGAACTTGGTCATCATGCATTCTGTGAGTTATTTTTCCTTGGTTTTGCCCACAAACTCCTTTTCCAGGTCCACTCCTTTATATGGTAGTGTTGATGGTGTTGGACCTACCAACATGTAAGGGGATCTCCCCGGTAAGAAGTCCCAATTAGACCTCAAACTATTTTGTGTAGGAGTCCCAGCAATGGATCGTATGGTAATGCCTTGACCGCGATGTCACACAGAGGCAAGTAAGATAATTCTATCAGTAGCAAGGGTGTGACCACTGCAATGAGTCAAGGAAGGTGTATGAGAGGTTCTAACACAGGTGGGTTGAGGTGAGGGTGAAGGTGAGTTCCAGTTTGAAAGGGATCAGTCCCAACTCGGCTAGGAACACACAACACACAAGACATACACAAATTCCGGTGGAGCAGTCCACTTGAATGTGGTAGTCACAACATATAAGGTAAGATAACACGTACAATACTCACAAATCAGTTCGAACGAGTGCAACGGTTGTTACAACAAGGTTCATGTGAAAGGTCTATCTAATGTCTAGCAGAGAATTTGACATGGATGGGACAACATTAGCAATATATATAACACATTTCCATTAATAGGTTATGCATTACAACAAATGAATCAGTTCAGATGTAGAACACAAGTTAAAGCAACATGCATTACAAGTGTTAAAGATCATTCTTACAATAGATACAATACATGTGTGAAAATGTGTTGTCTCTTATTATATAAAGAAGTGTAAGTTCCAATCATACAATACATCTAGATAAACTTGCTAGCCCCAACAGTGAAACATTACAACCACATTCACCTTCTCCTCCAGAGAGATGAACTAGCTCCGTGTAGTGGAGAAGCCAAGGCATGTAACAATATTGTCCAAGCTCTTTCCAGCATAGTCTTATCAAAAGCTTGGCTAACCAAAAGCCTCTACACAGGGTTATGAGGGACTATTTATAGCAAAGGGTGGGGTGACCCTTGACATTCACCTTTGTGACAGTTCAACTACTCTCATGAATCTTCACCTACTCTATGACTGTTACATCCAACTATTGAAACTTGACTTATACTTGACATGACTCAACATTACAATGCACATGTACTCATGTGAGATAACATGGCTTGAGAAAAACTTGCAAGACATCACTAACACTCGGTCCATTGTGATGAAACCAACTCTTTGACATGCTTGAGATGGTGAAATTGGTGAGTTGATGCCAATCTTGCTCATCTGTGATGGTGTGCATGCACCTCATGGTGACATATTGCTGAAGTGAACTCTTGCCTCCATTGCAATTGGTGCATTGGTTCTGTCCCTTCATCAAACTCGTCTAATAACATGTGCATGGTATTCTTGGTGTGGCTAAACTGACAACACACTAATGCATAGTGTCCATGTTGATCTTCAAGTGTGTGTTGGTGGTCATGCGCATCAACTTGCTGAAGTACATGTTCAACTCCAGTTGGACTTGCTTCTTGTCTTCGCCTTGGTGAGTGTGTTTAATGGGTTGGATTCCATGCATGCACACAATGACATGCATGTTGCTAGATCCCTTGCATGTGATCAACAACACTTCTCACCATGTGTGCTTCGTGTTAGCTACTGGGGTGTATCTTTAACTTGTACGGGCATAGTTTCATCTGTTAGTGCACGTTGTGAATACGGTTGTTCCTGATCCTGTACAACTCATTCGTCTATCTGTGTGGCTTCATGTTATTCCTTGAGATGCTGCTTTGGCACATGCAACTCCTCCTTTATTCCATTCCTTTTCTTCATGCATCCTTCATGTCGCACCATCACCTCATAGCCTGAGTCTTCAAAGTCACTTTTATTATCAGTGGATCTACTTGATCTTGCAACTTTGTCCCACCTCTATGTTGTCAACAACATTCCTCTTACATCCACTGCATTCACTATGTTCACTGCCTTCGGTATGCTACCTTCAACTATTGTTCATGATGTTGATTGTTGTGATGCTATTGTTGTCATATCTTAATGTTCTTGTCTATGAATAACTTGATGTCTCCGTGAGTAGGCAAGCCCATAGACACTTGATCGACTACATCTCCAGGTATACTCTAAATGATGTCTTCGAATCTGCTCTCTTAGAAACCATTGTACCTACATTAATAAGAGGCAGATGAGCACCTACAATACCTGGGGACATGGAAACACTCATGGCAAGCAATTTGTCAAGCAAAAACCAAATGTACTTGAGAACTGACTTGCAACATACTCGTGTGACTAATCATGAAGGTTGCACACTTTTGGTCAAGAGGTTGGGAGATCGACTGCACAAGGCATAGTTTGGGCTACTGCAAGATTGACTGACTAGTGGAACTGTGCAATGTACAGTTTGGCTGTTGACTACTGGGATTGCGCAATGTGAAATCTCAACTGGCAATGGTTATAGGCTCAGTGACTACATTGCAAAATTATCTTCATGAGTAGTCACTGTTCCTTAGGATTGTGGAAAACAAGCTTGGGGAATAGTTGTTGGGCAGAAATGTGCATTTATGCGGAGGAAGGAAGAGCCTTCCCTCTCAAGATTGTGCAATGCTATCTTGGTGAGGTTCTTAGTGAGGCAGAGTCTAGGCTGAGGTTCGCCATACTTGCCGATGGGAAACTGAAAGTAAATGTGAGTATGAATGCATGTTGATACTGAGTGTAAGGATAAGTGAATGATCATGCACGCAAATGGTGAATGAAAAATTCATAAAATGGAACGACATGCATGTGGGTGAGGCAAGTCGCTGAATTAGCGACTATTTGCAGAAAACAGTTTCATGCATGTGACATCAGTGAGATGTTGACAAAAATGGAAACAATGCTAGGAAAATCTAATATACGTGTAAACGATAGTAGGGGTTCAAAGAAATCAAGAAAACAATACTCATACAAGTGAAAATATGAAAAGTGACATAAATGCAACACAAGGCATGGGAAATGGGCTTACCCCAAAACAACTAAGTTGAATGTGCCAACTACTCTTAGATGTGATGTGGGATGTCAAATCTATAAGGTTGATGTGAAGAATGAGCTCTGCAGCATCTGGTTGATGAGTTTTGATAACATTGAGGTTGTGATGTGCATGCCACAAATCTAGGGAAGTTACACTTGCTGGGAGGTTTCTAAAATGATCCTTGCATTTAACCTCCAACTGCTAAACATAGATCCCTGAAACAAGGGATGCCTTTGCATGCTACCTTGGGAGAAGTAGTCCATGCATGCAAGTCAGTTTTTCTCAGCCCTAAGGGGAACCATCAACTCAACTGCACTTACAAGAGACTACTCAACTACTAGAGAAAAATGTACATTTCTAGCTGGGATTTAGGCTGGTTGCCCAGGAGATTTTCATAATTTCTGGGCAGAGTAGTGGACTGTTGCCCGAATTTTTGTAAATTCTAGGCTGAGCAACCCTGCTGGGGAAAATTATGCAATTGCTGCTGGGAAAGTTGACTAGAAGGATTGTGCAATCTTGGAGCCTAGGAGGCTACCAGACAGGATTGTGCAATTTCTAGAGGGAAGGCTGGTTGCCCTCCAGAAACGCGCAATTTTCTAGGGGAAGCTACTCAGCCTATAGCTGGACCAAGTCCGGGTAAACAGCTTGTGAGGGGAATGGATCAAGCTATGATCGACAGGCTGCCTTTGTGCAAGAAAGACATTGAAGCTTGTGAACTTGACGAAGAAAGGGAAAATACTATGAAGGTTGGAAGGGAGGCTCCAAACCGAAGCTAAGGAAAAATTTTGGAGGGTGGTTGTAGCCGCTACAATAGGTAGCTTAGTAATTCGATGGATTAACATATCCATGATGGGGATAGGACCACCTAGCCATAGACACCAATCATGGACTAATGCAGCAACTTTCGCACACACGTCATATTGATGTTGGACTAGTGAAAATGGGGTACGAATAGCATGTGTAATAGTCCCATCAGTTGAACTGCTCAGACCCATTTCATTGGTTCCAAATTCATGACCCCTATATCTTCATAGTATATGCGGGACATATATCGATTTGTTGCCAGAAGCGGGAATTTTTCCTAGTTGGCGAGGTCCCAGTCTTCCATCTTTAACGCTGGTATGCATGTTAAGAGTGTACCCTCAAAGGGAAATTCAGCTAGGAGTAGTGGTGTAGCAATTGAAAATTTGTTGGAGTCAGGGTCTTTGGTCACCTTCTTCTATCCTCTTCACGAAGGCACATATGTTGGAAGCATAGTGATTGGTTCAGCGTCCTTAACATCCAACTCCTCCGTCCCCTGGCAGAGTACAATAGCCCGAGCTAGACAAAGACAGTGATGAAGAAGTGGAGAAAGTATAGACAAGGGAAGGTGCAGTATTTTTATCACGCCTACTACCATACATCCTGCCGAGGAAATCAAATGCCAAACCTATAAAAGAATCAAAAGATGTGAAGTATTTCACGTTTACACCCTTATTTCTTGAATTCATGCCCTTTAAAGGAGAAGTTTTAGGGAAAATTTCACAGCTTAAGTTCGAGGATTATGAAATCAATGATAGGAAGAAGTACACTCAGTTTGCACCAGAAAATTATTTGAAGAAAGTACACTACTCAGATAGTGGAGTCATGAAGTTAGAGTCACAACAATGGGTGAACGAGTTGGCGTAGGTGGGACTGCTAAATATTTCGAACATGTTGCACTTCGGCAGAAGTGTGGGTAGAACATCTTGTGTGAGGCAATTGCTCGTGCTGGTGCATGATGGAAATTTATGGATGGGGAAAAATATACCCATAGACCCTACACTGGTTTGGAGGATCACAAGATTGTCATACCAAGGATGGAACCCTGCAGAAGAGTTCATTGGAAAGGATCAGGACCATGCTATAGCATAAAGTATGAAGAAAAATTTTGGTTTGGTCCAAGTGTTGGTTTCGTGGGGCCTGACCCAGGTTCAGCATTAGTTAACCAAACAAATCCCTACACTACTGGCCCTTTCAACATCATCTCATGTAGCGCAGACCAAAGTCTCACCCAAAGCAGCATGGGGGGATGCTGGAACCAAGTTTCTGAACCCTGAGATGGTCATGATGTCGGTTTTTACCCTCATCCCCTACTATCATGCAGGTCATTAAGACTTAGGGGTTCTGTCAGTCCACCTTTTATTTTTCCCTTCAGTACCTCCGCGAAGGTGTACAGTTGACCTTTACACAAACTTAAGCTGTGATCCAAGTACTTCCGCACAACTATGACATCCTATAATATAGGTTCCCAAGTTATCTTAAGTGTTCTACTTATCTTACTAATCAATCACAGTTAGCACTGTGTAAACTGATATTCTTACTTACATTCAATTAACCAATATAATAACATATATTCATGCATCACATAAACATTGTAAATTAAAACCAAAACACAATATAAGCAGATGCATTAACAAGAACTAAATACACATTAATTGAAGAATACTTCTCTTTATTGATATCTTTAAGTTAATACAGACTTTATCTGCCATGCACACACAACTATAGGGGTCCACGCACTCAGCTTCAAACTACCACCCTAGGCCTCTGTGCACTCAGCTACAGAGCCTCTACCTATGCTAAGACCCGAGAAAACTTAGACTCCAATGCTTAACTCCTTACTTCATTCTTCGCTATCCACTTCTTAACTACTTAGAACTTACTTACTTAGCTCCTTTCTATACAATCCCATGGTCCACAGACCATGGGTGGATCTTTATAGCCGACTTTACACTTTACAAAATAAGGGCAGACAACCCTTTATGACTCTTAACACCTTCATGCTCCACGACCACAAAATGTGGAGACTTTACAGCTTCATTACAAAATTAACCCAAAACATGGGCTTTTAGCACCAAAAATATCCTTGGGGGAACCTGCTCCCAACAGGCCCCAAGCACAAACATGATGGCTCTCCCTCAAGTCACTCTACAGGTGTGGATATCTTGGTACGAAGACCTCCCAGCTCGACCTATATGAAGGAAAACTTGGCAGTGCACTGTGCGGCTGCCTGCTTCACTTCTTCAACCAACTGCTTTGTTGCTAGTCCTGAACTGTCAGCCTGAAGCTTATGCTGAGTCGCTTGCAGATTACCAAGCTTTCCTTCAATGGAGGTCGTGACTGAATAAGATTTGTCCAACCAAGGCTTCAAGCATGCCTTCAACATTTCCTCCTCTTTTGTTGCTGGATCGACCTGTTCCTTTAATGTTTTGGCCTCCTACAGTTTCTCCAGTCTTTGCATGAGAGCGACAGTGCACATTGTACCTTTTACATTGTCGTAGTGCTAGTGTAGTTATCGTGCCTCTGTCTCTAGCCACTGTACATTAGGGTCCTCCTGCAGGCTTGTTAGGACCTCCAATGACTGTTCAAATAGTCAGGTGTAGTCTTCTACTACACTGCCTACCACCGTTATCGCCTCTATGGTAGTGGTTGCACATTGTTCCTTTACTTCTGGTGCAGTTGAAGGCTGGGCCTTCAACTATATATCTTCAATCTATAGGCTCAGCTCTAGCTAAACCTTAAAAAACTCTATGTGAGCATCGTGCACCTCTGTAGCAAGCTTGTGAATGTGCACCTTGATTAGTTCTCCCTCAGGAATGTCCAACTCGGGACCATTCGACATGCCTTCTCCATGACCTGAACTACACATTTATTTTGGTCGATTACTTCAGTTATGGTGACGATGGCAGAGTCTCATTGTAGGGCTAGTTGCACGTTATTGGTTTGTTGTTCACTGATTATCTGCACAGTGTGTTATTCACAGGCCCTTAGCTTTGTGATGACTCCATCTTGTAGTAAGTGGAGCGCCTCACCAGGGAGCGCTGCTAGGTTCAACCCCACTCACTTGAGGGCATTGAAAGTGGGCCTGTTAGCTTCATTTTTTGTGGTCAAAGCTCCATCCGCTGACATTATCGCTCAGGAGTCCTTCGCACGTAGCATCTCGGCAGCTTCTGAAGTACTGATAGCGAGGCAAGTGGACACTGTACCAACCTGTGATGCACGAATCTGTATCTCATGCATACCTGTCTCGATGGCCCCCAATAGTTGTTTTTGTTGCTGCTTGAACTGCTGCAGTACCTTCGCGGTGATATCCCACACCCTATCTCCAATGTCATTCAAATCTCCCTCACTGAGGGTGATTGCGTCCAACGACGTCTTACTGGCCTTGGATTTCTTTCGTGGCCATACTTTTTGTAGTTCTCTTGGATGTTTGATGTAGTATGACATTGTCTATAGGTCCACTCAATGTTGCTTTGTTTGGTCATCCATTTCTTCCTCTGTTTCTGGTGAAGGCAACCTCGCACCTTTATTAGAGCCATGCTTTGTTTTTCCTGTCTACTTTTCTACTTGTTGGGTGGCATCACACTCCATCTGGACCTTTTCAACAGCCTCCTTCTTCCTTTTCTCAGCTAGTTGTGTCATCTTGAGCTTGGACTCGTCCTTTTTGCACTACATGGAAGACTTGCTCGACCCCGACACCAAATTTGAGGCAGTGCACCACTCTGTCGGCCAACGATCAAGTACTGCATCAATTGCATTGTCTGTTGCCAAGTAAGGCAAGTCATAAAATTTTTGCTCAGTATCTTTCCCTGCCCTGATTGATACACAGTGAAAGTCTACCAACGCACTAGGTGACAATCATGGTTTGTGATTGATAGCCATGTGGATGTTCATTTCCATCAAGATCCAGAAGATCTTTCTATCCTTGATGCTTTGAGCATCCTTGGTTTCCCACAACAAAGCATACTTCACTACTTTTGGTAGGTCCAATGTGACCAAGGGGAATTGACTGTCTTCCGGCAGCTGCCAGGGTATGAGTACAATAGACAGCAAGAGCCATGCATAGTGGAAGGTCTTACTAAGCTCCTAGGCCTCATAGCAGTTTGCAAGGAACTCACCGTAGAGATAGTCCACCCAATTAAACTAGACTCCTTCGACACCTTGAGCTACTAGTGTGACAATTGGTGCCGGCACTTCATCTGCATGACACTTCCTCATAACCTTTCCTGCCAAAATCTATGTGGCCACCTTGACCACAGGGTTGTAGATACTCAATATGGCATAGCCTTACGACTTCTTCACAAGGTTGAATTTCTCCTTCATGGCCTCCATGAGTGCCTGATCGCCACCTTTTCCACCAAACATCATGGATAGATTTTCCCTTGTGTAGGGCAGTCGCATGATCCTATGGATCAATCTGTTAGTGATGGCTATTAGTTTCTCCAACCATAGACACCCATCGTGCACCAATAATAACAGCTGCTTGATGACCAATACTATAATGGGGGTGCGATTATAGTGCAACACCCATAGCAGGTTGAGTAGACTTGCCTTGTCTACTCCCCTGAGCCACTTCCACGATTCCAATGTAGTCATCCCGGTGGTTGTGTCAACAACGCGGCACATTAGCTGCTCTATCGCCAAGTGTGGGTACTTCTCATGGTTAACTAAGTCCCAATCTTCAAGTTTCAATAGAGGAACCCACTCCAATTGCAGTCCTTTAAAGACAATTTCATCTGGTAACAGAGGTGTGTGAAAGGCGACCTTGCTTTCGTCAATGTCCTTCAGCACTTTGGTCTTGCCCTTGTGTGGAGGGACATATTCGGGAAACTTAGTGATAGGGTCAAAACCCTTGACTTCAACTTCCTCCACTTCCATGCCCAAATCCTCATCATCCATCGAGATGTCAATTTCTCACTCTTTCGGCTCCAAGTTAATGGCTTTGCCCTTTTCCTGTGTGGTGGGCTTGTCCTTCGGTGGGTTTCTTCTAGGCGACGCATGCACCAGTATCGCAGCCTGCTTGCCCTTCTTATCCTTTGCACTCTCATTGGTTGGGGTTGGCTTCAGTCAAGGTGTCTATGGTGATTTGGGGACTTCAGCTAATACCTCTGCAACCTCTGGAGAAGCTCCCTCTGCCTCCCTAACAACCTCCGACACAGCCCCCTCGACTATCACTACTTCAGCATCCATAGCTTCAGATCCTGGGATAAAATCACGAAAGAAATTGCGGTTGGACTGGTGGAAAATTTCCCCCCACATTTAGTTCATTAATGTTGGACTGGTGGAAAATTTCCAAGGATCTTACCCATAAATTTTGTCTTAAATGTCAGCCACCTGCTCCATTTGACCACATTTCTATTGTCAAATCATGAACAGTGACTTTAACGGTCACTTTTTGGCTGACCTACGCAATTTATCCTTGGGTAGCACAGCTCTCTTCACACTGTCGCGAACCCTATGACATTTCCTTGTTCCACACAGCCCTCCAATCGCGCAGTTCCCTAACCCAGGCAATGTAGTTTATAGTCCCGCGCCTCCTTTCAGCTTCCTAGACCACTAAGACTATGCTACCTTCACATAGTCACCTAGTCGAATCACTGGTGTATGGCTTCAATCGGTTGCCATTCACCTTTCCTGGGAAGGGCTCTCTGTTCAATTTAACCAACTGAACTGCTCCACCATTAATAATTTCCTTAATGACATAGGGCTCTAGCCAATACATTTTGAATTTCCCTATAAATTTCTCAAACTTGTTTTCATATAACAAAACTAGATCATTTACCTTAAAAGTGCGTAGCTTAATGTGTCGATCATGCCATGCTTTTTCGCACTACTTTTGGACCTGTTGGTGAAATCCAGCCATAAATCTTTCTTCTTCAAGCTTAGCACGCTGTATGAGCCTCTCTTCCAGGGCTCCGTGATTCGTCATACTTGTGAGTGCCGATATGTGTAGACTAGGCATAATGTATTCCATGGGCATCACTAGTTCAACATCGCATAGAAGCCTAAAGGGTGTCCGTCCAGTCAACTTTTTGCATGTCGTCCGATAGGCCCATAGTATTGTGGGTATGCCTAGGTACCAATCACTTCGTTGAGGATTAGAAACCTTGGTCAGTGCATTCTCAAACACCTTACTAAATTCTTCCACCATCCCATTAGCCTGTGAGTGATAAGGTGTGCTTTGTTGGTGATATACCTGAAATTCCTCCATTAACGTGCTGATCATTTCGTTTAGAAAGTGTGTATCATGATCACATATCAAAATATTTGGACACCCAAATCACGTCAGTACATTCTCAAAGAGGAACTTCGCAGCAGTCACTCCTGTGCAATCCTTCACAGGCTTTGCTTCCACCCATCAAGCCAAATACTCAATCGTGGTGATAATGTACCGCGCTCCCGTCTTCTTTCCTTGGGGTTGAAGGGGTCCCAAAAAATATATCACCCATTTATCGAAAGGTTACAATGTCATCTATGGATTCATAGGCTGATCATCTCTCATGATGGTTTGCCACTCCTTTGACACACATTACACTTCTTGCAGTAAGCTTTTAAATCCCGATGGAGGGTTGGCCACGACAACCTTACATGTAGAATCTTCTGTGCAGTTGCTCTTCCTACATAATGGCCTCCTGTGGCACCCCCATTAGCATCTGCAAGGATACTGCTCCTTTCAAACTCTGGTACATATCATCGTAATACTTCATCAGACCCCATTTTATACAGATGTCCCGCAATGACAGAGAAGTTTGTCGCGCGTACCACTAATTCATTTTTCTGCTTGATGGTGTAACATTCCGGGGCAATTCATGTCGTTAGGAAGTGTATGATTTATTCAACGTGTCCATCCACGATGTGGACTACAAATAGAGGCATGTTAGGTGATCCCTCCTCCAAATTAGTGGGCTCTTCCCTCTGTTTGATGTGTGACAGATGGTATGGTCCTGTGTTCAGCCTTCTAGGCTTCACAATAACTTCAAAATCATATTTCTGGAACAATAACAACCACCTACAGATTCTCCCCCCCCAACATAGGCTTATTGACCAGGTATTTCAATGCATAATAATCCGTATACATCTTAAAATGTCCACCTAGCAAATAGTCTCTAAACTTTTGTAGCACGTATACCATGGCTAACTCTTCACGCTTGGTGGTGGAATAGTTCTTCTCAGCCTTGGATAACCTCCTATTTATGAATGCTATAGGATGGTCCAATTATCCTCCGCTAGCCTGTGTAAGTACTACTCCCAGTGCCATACATGACACGTCTACATGTACATGAAACTCCTTTGAATCCACGAAGATTAATATCGGTGCGGTGACCATTTTTCCTTTCAATACATCGAAGATTTTATAACATTCCTCATTCAAACATAACGTGACATCCTTTTTCAACAACTTCTCCGTAGGCATGGTGATCTGGGCATAACCCTTGATAAACTTCTTGTAGTACCCAATATGTCTCAAGGATGCATGTAGCTATTTCACACTCCTCAGCACCTCCAAGTTAAGTATCACTATGATCTTCGTGGGATCTACCATCAGTCCCTATTTACAAACCACATGACCCAACAGAATCTCGAAAGGCACACAAAATAAGCATTTCTTCAGATTGAGTGCAATCTGGTACCTTCAAAAAGTATCTAGCATCACGCGTAAACTTGCCACACCATGTTTCACTAACCCAAACATAGTCCAGTCATCAAAGTACACCTCTAGAAACTTATGAATGAATTCTTTGAATGTAGCAATGACTTTGTGTGAAAAATCGCAAGAATCGCAAGCGCATTCTTCAATCCAAAAGGAATTACAGTGTACTAGAAACATCCCCATTTAGTTGTGAAGGTTGTCTTTTTTTCTATCTTCAGGCATGATTTTGATCTAATGGTACCCAGAGAACCCATCAGTGAAGGAGTATGCTTCCTGGCCACCTACATTATCCAATACCTCATCAGTGAATGGAGTTGAGAAAGGATCATGTACGTAAGTGTCATTCAACTGCCTGAGATCTATGCATATCCTTATTTCATCCTTCTGCTTATTTTCTTGTACCACCATTGGGCTCACCCAATCAGATTCTTCTACAGGCTCAATGATGCCTGCCGCAAGCATCTTGTCTCACTCGAAGTGGACCTTCTCCTTATACTTTGGATTGAGATGGTAAGGTCTTTGCTTATCCAACTTCATGTCAAGTTTTCACGTGATATTCATAACTCCTAGGTCTCCTATTATCTCCTTTAACTCTGTGAACTTGGTAGAGAACAAATCCTGGTATTCGTGGAGAAATTTGGCGACCTTATCTATCATCGCGTCATCCTAGTAATCTCCAATCTTCGCTAATTTGGGCTCCACCTCAGTACCAATATTTAGCTGTTTTGTTTTCAGTGGCATGATTATATCATGATTCTCGATCTGCAGTCCCTCGACCTCATGGTGACCCTTAGTTTGAGGGATATTAATCTTTCATGGGTCCACATCTTCTTATTCAATAGTCACATTATAGCATTCCATCACGTGGCTCAGCTAAGTGGTCCAATTAGGTTGAACCAGATCCAAAGGATCCTACGATATCCTAAAGATTGTTGTTTTAACTTCTTGCAGTGCTTCGTCAATACAGTCAAACCTATATTTGAACTTGAACATCATTATGAATCCTTCGCGTAGAATATCCCATTCACCTGTGCCATGGCAGAGCTCTGTCTCCAAGTACCAGTTCATCGAGATGACATCCAAGGTATGACAGAATAAGTGCACCAATTCAAGTTGGGGTTTCACTCCATAAACCTTAGCCCATTTGACCAAGTGTGCGAGTGGATCATCCTTCCCATCATATTTTTCTATCATTCATACCTTCATCTTACCAAAGTGTTTTTGTATCATCCTCCTACACTCGCATCAATCGCCAAAACTACTCTTGTGCGTACCCCACCATCTCGCAAGTGTAGCATCCATTGCCAGTACAAAGCCTGGAAGCACTATTTCTCTAGTACTTCCCTCTCAAATGCATCCAAAAACACATCCACATCATTCAAACCATTATAATTTAGCATATTTCTTACTTCTGATGACACATAGTGCAGCGACCAAGTCATCATGTTACAACTCAGCTTGGTTACTTCATGTAGCCGATTCTGCTAGTGCTCTAATTCTTCGTCTGAGTCTAAGTTGCAATAACTATTGCGATCACATGTAATTCATCCATAGAATATTGGATTTACCCAATATTGGTCTTGTGTTATTATCTTATATATGCAGTCCAAATCGTCATCGCTTTCGTAATCGAGGACTGGTTCAGTATAGTGTGATCCTTCAGCAGGATCTAGGGGTACTATTATGCGAAGCGATTTATTTTCAAATATCATATTTCACTTCTTTTGGTTAATTACCCCGTTCATGTCAGTAGCCCAATCAATGCTAAGGAGTGAAGGGTAGGGATTGTTGTCATCCACAATCTCTATCACTTCAAAGTCAGACAATGCACTCACGCCTTCAATGTCTATAGTTACTCCTTGTAGTCGTTGCATGGGGATGATCTTCTACTGACTGGCCATCCATAACTGAATCGGAGACCACTACAACATGGGTCTCCCCATCTACTCCCAATTCTGATTTGGTAAAATTTTCACATCTTTCCCAAGATCCAAAATAACCTGATCCATTTCATATTCTCCTGTCTGCGTGGTCAGTCTCATCTCATGCCCTGTCCTTGCTTTATGCTTACCAATATTCCGTACCACACATGGTTCACCTAGAGTGTTTCTGACACATCTATTTATAAGTTTGTAACCCTTTCATAGCCTTGCTTTCATTCAACAGCTTCATTTAGGTCTCTAGAAAGGTCGTAAGCATAGAAGGGTCCATTTCCTGAACAGGCTCATCTTGGCTCCCTAAGGTAGAGGCCTCAACGAAGCTCTTTTTTGCTTCCTTGAACGTTTTGTGTGTGCGCTCCAAATCAAAGTCAAACTCCTTCACAGGAGCTTTGCAAACCCATGCATTGTCTTCGGACTATTTCCCCTTATCATTGCCCATTTCAATTCCACTTTGAAGCACTATATTCACATTCAGATCCTCTTTGTGAGGCTCAGCCCTCATCATATCCAAGTTCTGAGTCGGTTGAGGTGGTAGCACCCCTTTGTTGCATACCCTCGCTATTAGTGTAGGATAGTCCTCTGTCTCATGATTAAACTGAATACAATATTTGCAGGACAGATGCATTGGGTTACTACATTCATGGGCATAGTGTCTTGGTCCTCCATAATTTTAATAGATCAGCTGTCCCTGACCTCTGCCAGGTCCTCCTCTGCCTCGGCCTCATCTGCACCCCTGAAAGCTTGTTCATGCCATCCTAGCACTTTGGTCAGGAGGTTGCATTTCTACCTGAACTCTATAGGCAAGTGTTCTATCCATCATTAATTCATAACTTCGATAGTTGCACTCATCATGCCCTACCGACCTACAAAAGATTCAAAATAGTTGTGCAATGTTTGTACAAACTTTTGTAGCAAATGACAGTTATGAGTCGTATGTTTCCTTGCTACTTGACATATAGCACACCACAATGCAAGCCCTGCACTCGGTTTTGCTTGGGCTTCCAACCTCAAAGTTATCGGTCCTCCTCCTACAATATAGTTCGCAAAGACTGGGCATTGGTCTTTGTCATGCCCCTAACCTATACATTTCAGGCACCATATCTCTTCGAGCACCTCCAGTCGAACTATTTTTTCTTACTTTAGACGTTTCATTTTGAGGAAAATATTTTTCAACTACACATGGATCTGTTGAACCCCCAGATTTGGATCTTTCATCTATGTTTCATGCAATCTTATAGAAATCTCCAACGTCTCTGCCTTAGTCGCAATCTTCTGTTGTGACAAGGCAACCCTTAGGTGAGGCAAGAGCAAAGCCATGAACCACTCGTAGTGATATCCATCTGTTAAGTTCATATTAGCTTCATGAATTTTACACTTCAATATCTGATCCAATTCCCAAGGTGTCTCACCTAGTTTCAATGCAATTTCCTTGAACCCCACAATTGACTACCCCTCGAATTTAGGCTCTAGATCTCTACCCGCCCAACGTGTGGGTTATCATTGGAGTACTTTATGTAACAAGTTAGCACACAATCCTGTAAAGTGCTAACCAATGTTTCCTTCTTCATGTGATCATCTGTGATGCCCTGAGCTTCCCATACAACTTTTACAACCAACCAGAACTGGTCTGGGTTCTCATTTCCCAAGCCCTTAAATTAAGGCGGTTTCACTGAATTTGCCATGTTGAATTGTGGTGCAGGTGGTGATGGTGTGGGCAAAGTCACAGGGGGTGATGGTGGTGAAGGTGGAGGTGGTAGTCATGGGAACCCTCGCTTTATCAACTGAACTACTCTTCGTGAAGAAGCATGCACTACTCCCTCTTCATCACTCAAAGGATGTGAAATTAGTGGGCTATATTCACCCTTTCTTTCTTCGTTTCTGTAAGTCTTTCGACTTCGCATAGCTCTGAACATGAAGGTAGCTTCATAACCCATTTTTTGCACAATAACATCTTAATCCAAGTGTTTAAAGACTTCAAGTACTTACCTCACTGACCTTTGAAAAAGAGTCGCTCTGCCTCACTATAACTAACTGAGGTATTGACCGCAAATTCAGTCACAAATCCTCCTATGATATGATCGCGCCAATGATCAACAGCATAGGAGATCTTATCCTCAGAGGCTTCCAATATTCGTACTAACTCCGGGGTCTAGACAATAGGACCATTAAGTCCCCACCTTCCTTGGCTATCTGCTAGCTTCACGATCCACTCATATAACTCAACTGGAAAGGAACAGAAAAAGAACTCATGGATTTATGTATATAGGTACCTATCCAACCACTGTTCCTTTGTCTTTCATGGACTTTTTTTCTCCTATGCTACGAATTTGTGGATCTTCCTATCCAACCAGTCTTCGACCTCTTTCTTAGTTGTATTCCAGTGGCACGACATCACACATCTCTTATGTAGATTCCAGTCCCAGCAATGGAACCATTTGTTGGCTTTGTGGGGTTGGACCCAAGTTCAGTGTTAGTTAGCTAAACAAATCCCTACACTACTGGCCCTTTCGACATCAGCCCGTAGAGCACAGACCGAAGTCTCACCCGAAGCAGCATGGGGGGATGCTAGAACCAATTTTCTGCACCCTGAGATGGTTGTGATGTCAGTTTTTACCCTCAACCCCCACTTTCATGTAGGTCATTAAGCCTTAGGGTTCTGTCAATCTTCCCTTTATTATTCCCTTTAGTACATCCACGAAGGTGTACAATTGACCTTCGCGCAACCTTAACCCATGATTCGAGTACTTTCGCACAACTATGACAACGTACTATAGGTTCCCAAGTTATCTTAAGTGTTCTACCTATCTTACTAATCAATCACAATTAGCGCCGCGTAAACTGATATTCTTACTTGCGTTCAAATAACCAATATAATCACATATATTCACGCATCACATAAACATTGTAAATTAAACCCAAAACGCAATATAAGCAGATGCATTAACAAGAACTAAATACACGGTAATTGTAGAATACTTCTCTTTATTGATATCTTTAAGTTAATACAGACTCTATGCACCTTCCACACACAACTACAGGGGTCTACGCACTTAGCTACAAACTTCCACCCTAGGCCTTTGCTCACTCAGCTGCAGAGCCTCTACCTACGCTAAGACCCAAGAACACTTAGACTCCAATTCTTAACTCCTTACTTCATTCTTCGCTATCCACTTCTTAACTACTTAGAGCTTACTTACTTAGCTCCTTTTTATATAATCCCATGGTCCACGGATCATGGGTGGATCTTTACAGTTGAATTTACACTTTACAAAATAAGGCCAGACAACCCTTTATGACTCTTGACACCTTCATGCTCTGTGACCACAAAATGTGGAGACTTTACAACTTTATTACAAAATTAACCCAAAACATTGGCTCTTAGCCCCAAAACTATCCTTAGGGGAACCCACTCCCAATTCCAAGGAAAGAGAGGTTACAATATAAATTCAATCAATGACCAAGCAATTCACTTTGCAATGCACATATTGGTTGGGAATAGTATATGGAAATGACATGCAAATGAAGTTCGTGTGTAAGTGGTGTCATAATCTGTGCAGACTGCCAACAAGGTTCAATATAACTGGGCCAAATACCTATGCAAGTATTTCCTAGTCAACTATCGCGAGGTCCCCGAGAAAGGTACAACTTTCCACTACACTTGGTTGATCTTAATTATTGCTATGTTGGCATGGAGAGAACTAGAGGAGTCACATTTCCCTGAGGTGCCTACAGATACCTATGAAGCTACAAGGTATGATTCGTTGTGGTTTACCACCAAGGTGTCACGTGCACAATAAAACATAATATTTTTTGTATTGTACCCATGGATTTACATATGTTAGTGAACCCACATCCCCGAATCTAGCTGAGATTATATGAGCAGTATAGCTCTATGCTGAAGTTCAAAGCAGAATGTCACAAAGTATACATACAAGCATGTAGGTATACAAGAATAAATGGCATGCATTTCCATATATGGTGATTGAATTTGATCTCCCAACATAGACACATAAATGGCTCGCAAAATGTATGACTCTGTTAGAGGGAGTAGGCGACAATACGATATGAGAAGAGGTGGACACTTTACAACATGGCGAAGCTAGTGGAAAATATAAAGAGCAGGATGAACATGAATCAAGAGAAGAGGAGCATCATTATGAGGGTCAGCAGGATCCTCCTGGGGGAGATGAGCAGACCAAGGAGACAGAAAAGGAAAAAACATAACAAACTGTTGTAGAGAAGAGGAAGGCCCACGGTGAGGCTTCCACAAAGATCAAGAAGAAGTAGAAAGAGGATAAGACAAAATACATCACACCAATGGTCATTACTAATGAGGACTTAGAGAATATTGGAGATATTATTCAGGAGGCAACAATTGAATCTTGGAGCAAAGTAGAAGATCACTACGACACACTTCTCACAGGTGTGCATAATAGGATTGCAGAATTAAATTTTTTGGCACTAACAATTAGACAGCTCATGCATATAGAGGAAATGGTTGGAGTAGAAAGGCACATAGAGCCTATTCTTGTAGTGAGGTTGGCACATATACCTACAGTAGTTTGAATCTACTGAACTACAACAATAAGCTAAAGAATGAAAGCATGTCAACATGAATTTCAAAGCAGTGTTGTTGCCAAGACTACACTAACGACACTTAGAGATTATAGAGGAACTAAATCTGAGTGAATGCCATGCATCATAGCTAAATATACAAGTAGAAAAAGAGTGCATTGTGCTATGGAAAAAAACTCAAGTAGGTGATCCAGGAAAGGGATCAAATAGCATAGAAGAACTAGAAGCTCAAATAGGTAGTGGAAGCTACCTGCAGAGAAATTTTGGAACTTGATGTCTGAGAAGAGGAGCCAACAGTTGAAAAGGTCATGAAGCTCATCCTTGCAGTGAAGGGATATAAGGATTAAATTGTTTCAATGCAATTCAAGTATGAAATGGAGATTAGTGAGCTGCAAATAAAGTTGTTGCCAACTACACAACAAGAAGTAGGGGATTAGAGGGACACTGACCTAAATACTGTAATGGCCATCATTTCCGTAACATTGGCAGACTGTGGGAAATTGTTAGACTAAATTTTTCAAATTTGTAATTCATTGTAGCAAGATCCAAATGTATAGAAACTGTAGGAAGAAATGTAGCAGAAACAACAATAGTTAGAAGAGATTCAATCATTTGTGAAGACCTTACCAATATCGCAGAGGCTCATGAAAATCAATGAGATTAAGGCCCTCCAATATAACATTGAGGAATTCAAGAAGGAGGAGCATATTTTGATAGATCATACTCAACCTTGGTAGGATGACGCCCTCGAGTTATCACTGGCAATGGATGAGAAGCTTCAAGAGCTTCGACAAAGGATAACAATGTTGATGTAGAAGGCTGCAGAGCATGTGACAGAAGCATTGTTGGAAGAATCATGCAGCGAGGACAAGAATTGCAACAAAAATCAAAGGCAAAGTAGCTAAGTGACTCAGGACGAGTCACATGTGAGTGTTGTGGGCTTGTTGGGCACAACCCAACTTGGCCTAGATTTTAGTGAAGACTCTGCATTTTGGGGAGCAAAGTGCGAAGTAAAGGATGCAGCGGAGTACAAAGTGGACCATGCAATGGAGTGCTAAAGTGGACCTTGTAGTAGATATATGCACGGTATATTGGCTTAGGGGCAGGTTGAAGCCCCTCCTTTTTGTTAAAAGAATGTAATGTTGTAAATGATGAATGGTTTTTTACCATAGGAGCTTGTATTAGGGGAGTCCATAGTATATGGGCTATGGTATTGCGATGATATATCCCTCGATGTAATAGTATATATAGGGATGAATAATAAAGTTGGAGATATTCTTAAAGAATAACATCATGTATTGAATGGTTGTATCTTTGTGAGTTTTGGTTTTGAGCAAGAAGGCGAGGCTCTATAGCTGAGTGCGTAGAGGCCTAAGTCTAAAGCTTTGTGTGTGGATTACCTACAACTAAGTTCATAGGCCGAGAGTTGTTTGTTGTACAAATTCTCTATTATAAGAAACCATTCTTGTGGACATAGTTCCACATTGGGATGAACCACTATAAAATTTGTGTCTTCATGTGTTTTTTTGCTTATAATCTGTGGTAGCGGAGAAAATTATTACAGTTGCACTTTATTTCAGTACAATGAAGTTTTATGGATGTATATGATATGTTTTAAGTGATGAATGTAATGTGGAAAAGTAAAGTAATGTTATTTAGGGTTTTTTTGGTGCACAATAAAAGAATAGAACCTGGGTCAGCCCAACTTCAGCCAACCGTTTGTAAGGGTAAGACAATTTGAGAAAAATATGGGACAAACCGTTTAACAAAATTAATTTTCCGAAGAAAGGATTGCATGTATTTTTTTTTGTGTGGTAAGGGGATTTCAGAGATCAACTTGATTCT
Organism: Pinus taeda; assembly: GCA_000404065.3. Classification (NCBI taxonomy): domain Eukaryota; kingdom Viridiplantae; phylum Streptophyta; class Pinopsida; order Pinales; family Pinaceae; genus Pinus; species Pinus taeda. The sequence goes on from APFE030789594.1 coordinate 47,481, forward strand.
ATATGGATCTATGCAATTCCTTCCTTATACACAATAAAGCCTAGAATCTTACCTTCGCTAAGGGAAAAAATGACTTTTTAGGATTTAAGGAGATTCCAATATTTTTACATCTTTCAAAGATTTGTTTTAAATCATGTAAATGATTACTTCTCTATTTAGAATAAATTGTAATGTCATCTAAATACACTACAACTATATTATTAATCAAACCTCTGATATAAATGTCCATGTCTCTTTAGAAAGTAACTCCAACATTAATCAATCCAAAAGGAATTTTTTGATAAGCATACGTTCCCCACTTGGTCCTGAATGTGGTTTTCAGTCTATCTTCCAGAGGTAAAAGGATCTTATTGTAACCTGAAAAACCATGTAAGAAAGACATTATCTTAGAACTAGCAACATATTGTAAAATTTTCTCTATTGGAGGTAAAGGAAAGTTATCCTTTTCACTGATTTGTTTAAATTTCTAAAATCTATACAAATACAGATATCTCCATTCTTTTTCCTAACTGGCACAAGATTTAAGACCCACTTGGAATCTTTGGATGGGAAAATGATTTTGGCCTTGAGAAAATTATTCAATTTAGTCTTAATCAGGGCTTCTAAGTTAGGGTGAATCTTCCAAAGTTTTTGCAGAATTGGCTTTACATCTGGCAGCGTAGTGATGATGTGATGAATGATAGATGTATCATAAGTTTTAAGATCATCATAATTCCAAGAAAATACATCCTTTTATCTTTTCAAAAGATGAATGAAAGCATATCTCTCATCTGGTGAAAGTTCAAGGTGTAAATTGATGTTCAGAGACTCATGATCAGATCCTAAATTAACCAATTCAAACCTCAAAGTAGAGATCTGAATTTTTCAATTGGTAACCCTTTTGAATCTATCTTCTAGATCATATAAGTCTTCCAATTTTACTATAGGTTTAGGCAAGTTATTTTCCTCAAAAGATTTGTTTTTCATCTTGTCATGCTCATCTTCATCAATACTTTGGTTAGAGTAAGACCCTTCAGATGTCAAAAAACATAAGATGTCATTGTCATCATTAAGCACAAACCAATTAGTTACGTTTTCTAAAATGGAAGGGTGAAAAATTAATTCAATAGAAAACCTATCGGGACTGAAATATTCAGGTGGAATGAGTTTGGAAGCAACATTGGCTAGGAGATCAGCACTAGAATTCTATAATCATGGGATCAGAGCTATGTAGAATGTTGTAAAACAGGAAGTTAGGTATTGGATCAAAGATGGATAGTTCTTGAGGTGACTAGAAACATAATGAATGCCACTTCTAACTTGTTTAATTACAATCTCAGAGTCACAAAAAATTGTGAGGTATTATATATCAAGACTAATGGCCTTCTCTAAGCCTTGTACAAATGCTTCATATTTAGCAACGTTGTTGGTACAATCAAATTCCAATCTGCATGCAAGCACAATTTTTTCACCCTCAGGGTTTACTTCGATGCAACTAGCTCCTGCACCGTCATTAGATTTTGACCCATCAAAATAAAGATTCAGAAACAAGATATCATGATTATTTATAGGATTTTCTACAATATTGATACATCTAAATGAATATATTTAAGAAAAAAATGCAATTTGTTATGAAACAAAATCAACTAAAAATGGGGAATTTTATGCTAGGAAATTGCAAAAGAAATATTCAAAAGAATAACTTCCAAGAATGTTATTTGCAAAAATTATTGGTTCATTTTCCTCATCGAAATCAGTCATTGAATATTTCAACACAAACTTGATTGTGTTTTCCATTGTAGGGAAGCCACATATGTGACCAATCAGTTGAGAGTACCATGTAGTTTTTGAGACCAGTCTCTTCTTAAAATAGTACCATAGAATTCGGGAATGTCTACAACTAATATATCTATTATTTGAAAAGCCTTTGAATTAGAAGATAATATTATTACAATAGAATTAATTTCTCCCAAAACTTTGGATTTTGTTTGGTCTAATTGAACAATCTGAACAACATATTTATGAGGTGAAATGCTTAATTTAAGACACATTGTATAAGGCATGATATTTAATGATTCATCATAATCCACTAAAAACTTGTGAACATTCTTGTTAAAAATTTGAAAAGTCAATAAAAAGGGAGGAGTATGAGAATTTTATCTATCTCCAATTAGAATAGCATCAAATGGGTCAATTTTATCTGAAGAGACATTAGGAGGTTTTCCTTTTCCTTTTGAGGACTTTGCAATGATAGTAGTAGGTAATGGGGATGTAGGAAGTGCATTCAATTCTTTAAGTAAAAGCTTATGTTGTTGTTTTAATTTACTAACCTCATAAATGGAAATGTTGGTGTTGAACTTTTTTATGTCTTCCAAAATATTATACTCCATGGTATCAAAGATTATTAAAGTATTAGATGAAGAAGGAGATTTGGAAGTAGTTGGAATAGAATCTAAAGAAGGAGTAGAAGACTTGTTACGCAGTAATTTATCACCGTTGGTCACCGTCCTTGTTACCCCTGCTTTCGCACACTGGAGGACACATTTATGGACCTGTGACCAGTGACACAACTTAAAATCACTTGCATTGGATTCTCCTAAGTATGAACTTAAAAATCCCTGAAGACACCTTTTGAAGATTAACCCTAAAAAATGCCCTTTTTCCATTAGCGCGGGTCCACAGTGTCTAACCCGCGCCAATGGCTCAGTTCCTCCAAAGAGGGCACGCCCATGGACGCTCTGTCACAGGACAAAGCCCGCGCCACCCAAAATTGGTCATGATTTTTGGCCAGCGCGCACTGAAGTGTTTTTTCCTCCATTGCTCATGCAGTTCTCTGGGGAAAAATCCCATGGAAATGGCCGAGTGTCGTCTTTTTCATCCATGACAACCCAGTTCAAAGGCTATTCTGGGACAATGCCAAATCTTCAGTAGGTGTCCGGATACAATGAATACTTCCTCCTCATCCATCTATAAATAACTGTCACCCTGCATTGAACCAACTAGTTTTTGCAAGAGTTAAGGTGAGCTAAGATTATGCTGGATTGATAGCAAGAGCTGAGAGAGAAGTTATGCTGCCGGAATATTGAGAGAGGAAGTCACTTTGCAAGGCATGTTTAGCTGCTGACCCAGTTGGAGGAGATTTCAACGTCTGGCCTCTTTGGTTGTAATCCTTCTCTTCTTTTATTGAATAATGAATGACTATCATTATGGTTCCACTCACGTGTCTTCTGATGATATTTGAGTTATATCTTGCTTGACTGATATATAATTGCATGCACTGGATTTTACGCTTGTGTTGGATTGTTCTTTGTTTGTGCAGGTGTCCATACGTGGAGCGTAAGGATAGTGACTAGCCAAAGCTAAAGGATGGGAGCGGCGTTTCTTCAACAACAAATAGCGTTGGATTCCAGGTAGATCGTTCTGATCGATATTTAAATTATGCAATTAGGAACCTGCGTGTAGTGTGTGTGATTGTTGCCAGACCCGTATCGGGCTAGTGGGATCGTCTTTGTCCGCAGAGGGGATTTACCAGCTCAACAATTTGGTGACTCCGCTGGGGACTTGCTTGTTGATTGTTTTTGTATTGTTTGACTTGTAAATTGTGGACGGAGTCTGAAGAGCGGCCAGGTAACCTTCGAAACACTTCGGCTATGCAGAAGTGAAGTAGATCAATGCCACTTCAGTCGATCTCCGGTTCAGTTTACAAATTGGACAATCTCAATCTTGCCTTGCATGTCATTTTTCCCTCGTTTATCTGTTTGAATAATTTCTTGGTTAGAGTTCTTGCTATTTTTTTTTACTTGCTGGCTCTGTCTAGATACTAGAAGCCAAGCCTGAGACCATCCGTTCTGTCTTTTGCCTAGCAAACTCCGCCAGCACATTTTTTCCTTAAACAGTCGCGCTGGTTGGTGCGTGTTGCTCTCAGACAACTCGCGCCAATCTCTGTTAAGCGCGAGTTGTAGACTTACAGTCGCGCCGCACTGGTTAAGTTTTTTAATTAAGCTTGTTTGCCAGTCTCTTAAGCTTGGGTCTGTGTCTTTCTGCTCTTTTTATACCTCCTGGAAGTCTGTTGGACTGATATTTGGCTAATCGTTCTTTCCATCCTTCAGTTGTTTGCCTTTGTCCATCGATTTTACATCTTGGCCTTTGTGGCTTTGTTATCGAGCCTCCTGTTGGATTTATGATTTACAGATCCTGTCATTTTATTGATTGATTTCCATATTCTTCTGGTGGTTGTATGAGTTTTACATTTCATGCTGCAAGTGTTTCGCTTTTAGCTTGCTTGTTTTACCTAACTTCTTTGGGACTTAGCTTACATAGTTCTTTGAAGATCTTGTCTTTTCTCTGCCTTGCTGGGTTATTGTTCATGTTTCAGATCTGGTTATAGATTCTTTGGAATAAATTATTTGGTTGTGAATATCTCTTGAAAACCATTAAGTGCATTTTACTATTTTTAAAGAAAAGAAAAAAGATTTTTTGCTTTTCATTAATTAGCATGTTATGTTAATTTTTGCTTTCAAAAAAGAAAAAGAAAAGATTTTTCCTTTCTTGTTATTAGCTGCATTAGGATTTGTGGGATCGTTTTGTTTGTGTGAACCTCTTAACTCTTCTGTAGCTAGAATTCATCCAAATGAAATGAATACAATTCTCGCATGTAGTTGAATTTAGGACATTTCAAGAGATCGCATATGGTAAGACCGGAAACTGACACTTAATCAAAGATAAACCATAAAATTAATTCAACGAACCTAACAACGCATTGAAACTTAACGCTCACATTCTAGAGGTCTAGGTTAGAGACGTGTTCTGGCGTCGTTAAGCCTGGTAGTTTATCGTTCAGTGGTTGGGTGATTCCTCCACGGTGAAACGATAGGTGCCAGTACGGACTGTGCTCCCACGTACCATCGAGTATAAATTGGGAGACCCATATAGGCTTGCAACCTTTGATCCATAGGAAGCCGAGTCTGCCGCCCTACAAACCGTAATGCACTGAACACAGAATTCGGGAAGATTGACTGCAGTACGGGAAGTCCTTGGTGATCTTCTGATCGCTAAGGTGTATAAGCAGTTTTATGGATTGTTTGGCAAACCCTTTTACCTAGATTTCCAGAGTAGTCAGCTTTTGATCTTTTTCAGACTGTCTAACTGAAAAGGTGTAAGTGAGCATCTTGTCACTTCGTGCTCATTAAACAATCGAAGGAGACTAGAGTCATCTTTTCGTCCTTTTCTCGACTCTTTAAAGATGAAAAGGTCAAGTCAAGTGTCATAATAATTTATCTGGCCACGATCACATTACCCAGTTAGATCTTGTGTACGCTAGCTTGAGTAGGATTTCGTCTTAATATGGCAACCTTTTCGGGATTCATCAACCTAAATTCCCCACTTGATGGGAATGATGGTCATTTCCCTTCTCCTGGAAATGCTGGTGCTCTTTATATGGCAACATTAACCCTCCCAGGGTTAACTGTCGAGTTACCAATTTGGCTATTTTCAAACTCTGTGGTCCCTACTGTGTCGGCTGATACTCCATCAGCCCCTCCACCTGCTAAACATCCTGTTGAACCGAAGGTAGACCCCACCCCTTCGACACCTACTTCAACGTCTCCTTCTTCTGCTTCGCCTGGCAAAAGTCTCGTTTCGAGTACCCAGGTGGCTAACAAGAAGAAGAAGAAGACAAAGAAGAAGAAGTCAAACAAGGGAACGGTTACAAACACAATAACGACTACAAGTACAACTATTGTTCCACCATGGACAATGGAAGACGGAATCCTTCCCACTCCTCTACCCAAGGTTAAGTTTCCTTGCAGATTATGCATGGATAACCATCTTCTTCGTGATTGTCCTGGTATTCCCAAGATCTTAAGAATATGGTCTCGCGATCCAGCCCGTCCCTCATCGTCCACTGACACTCACGGCGATGATACCTTCGTAGTTGGTAATACTAAGGGCAAAGGGAAGATTCGATTCCCTTGCAAACTTTGTGAAGGAAATCATTTCCTTCACCTTTGTCCACTCATGGACAAAGCCTCCTCTGTGTTGGAAAGTCTCGCAGATCCCTCACCCCAACTCCCTACTGGATATCAGCGTCTTTCTGAAACTGCAGATTGTCCTTCTACTGACCAGAAGGTTGGCTTACATACCTCTCTTGTTCAGTCTCCTCTTCCTGCGTTTGGATCCACCCAGCCTGTTCCGGATCAACCATTGGTCGGTGATCGTGTCAGTTCGAGTTTACCACCAGTTGACCAACCTATTCTCGACGACAGTCATAAACAGGTTCTTCATGTCTCATCAGATTCTCCTGAGTCTAACGACGATCCTCTTATCCTTATTGACTCAGAGGGTCCTTCTTCGGCTCCGTTCGAGCAAGGGGGAAATCATATGATTCCCCCACCAAGCAATTCAGCTATCTCCTTTGATTGGAGTCACCTGACCACTTACCGCCTTCCATCCCATGTACCTTTCCAGATTACTGTGCATGCTTATGACACGGCCCTACCTGGCACCGTTTTGGATGAAGGCGCGTCAGTCAGTCTCATGCCATATACTACTTGGCAAGCTCTCGGTTCCCCGCCGCTTAGGCCGGTCATGCATACTCTGTTGGCTTTTGACGGAAGAGCATGTCCATCTCTCGGAGTCCTCCCACAGCTCCCTATTACTCTGGGAGGCAAAACCGTCTATATAGACGTAATGGTTATCCAAAGTGCTCTTGGTAACAATTTTCTCCTTGGTCGTGACTATATTTATGCCATGGGGGCTATCGTTTCTTCGCTTTTCCATGTGGTCTGCTTTCCACACAATGGAAGGATTGTCACTATTGACCAATTATCATTCTTTAGCCCCCCTCTGCCATTGTCACCTCCTCCCGGTTCTCATCTGCCGGTTGTATCTACCTCCTCGCAGGTCAACTATGTGAGTACCTCTCCCATGCCTCTATCCAGCACTACCGACATCGTCAATAGTGTTTCGGGGGCATTGGAACCCAATTTCCATGGCTTTGATCTCCCATCGGGAGCGCCACTCCTGGAAGCCCCGACTTCCTCTTCATTATGATGAAGATCAGGCGGAGCATAGTTTTCCCTCTGTCAAGCTCCTTAAAAAATGAAACAAGGTGTGTTGAGGATAGTTTTGATCTTGTGGCAACCTTGTTAAAAAATGAAACATGATTGGTCGGAGCATAGTTCATTTTCCTATGTCAAGCTCCTTAAAAAATGAACTTCAGTCGATGAAGATGCAAGCCCTGTTTGTGCATCAGACTTTGATTCACTCCAATGGGTTTGCATTCTCTCGAGCATAGTTCCCGATCTTGTGTCAAGCTCGTTAAACAATGAAACAAGTGTCGAGCATAGTTCTTGATCTTGTGTCAAGCTCGTTAAACAATGAAACAAGTGTCGAGGATAGTTTTTCTACTGTCTCAACCTCGTTAAAATAATGAAACTGTTTATCTACGAGGATAGTTCATAACCATTATGTCAACCTCGTTAAAACAATGAAACGTGTGTCCGTGTTTTTCAGACACATAACCATTTAGTCAACCTTCAACCCATTTTCAATGGACTGAAGCTTGGGGGGCATATACCTCGAATTGATACACGATGTTTGGGGGCATGCCCGTTTCATTTCCCATCAAGCATAGTTTACATGTATGCCACGTGTTTTTAAGCTTGTATAAAAAATAAAATTTTGTATAAAGGATAAAATATATGCGTGTAAATACATTCCAATGGGTCGTTTTTTATGCAGTAGATACATTAGATTACATGTGTGTTGAACAGTCGCATAGCATATAAAACACATGGTTGCGTGAGAAGATTCATCTAGGAATAAACATAAGCATATAGAAATACAAAAACACATGGGTCACATGTTATGTAACTGATACATTTGCATAGCATAATTACAACATCATCACATGTACAAGATCCATCCAAAAATCGATATGTATATATATATATATGAGTCAAAGTGTTCGCGCCCTGCGCGTTACAAAAATAATACATGTCAAAAGTCTATACAGCCGCTGACAGTGTACTCCTCAAAAATGTGCAAAAATGAAACCTATATGTCTAAGCACGGTTATGCTCGTGATAGCATGTCACTGCTTGTACCAAACGTCTCAACAGACGATGGACACGAGTAGACACTCCCACCGTATGCCTCTGGTAAGCTCTAGGGGCATCTGCCAATCTGTCGTAGTCTGGGATACCTCGAGTGAGTGCCTCAAGGTTCTGCACAAGATCATCCTCACCCTCTATCTGAGGGTCTATTGCGGGTTGTGCTTTACGCACATTGTGGGGCACGTTAGCTGGTCGCTCTGCGCCAACATCTGTATACATATATAGACGCTGTTAGGAATAGACATGTATTAACAAAAAAAATTAAATACATAAAAACATTAAAAAACACAGAGTTCTTACCTAGCTCCTTATCCCAATCCTCTCCGTCAGGTAGAGGGAGATCGGGATCTTCGGTGAAATCTGTGCCCGCATAGGGCCAGTCCTCAACGACTATCATCTGATGTCGGAGCCAGATGAAGAACTCGGGCTTCCAGGACATCTGTTGGCCCCCTCCTCCTCTGGGCATAAGTTCTGCCCACTGATGCAATCTCGGTTCCCTCAGCACTGGATCTGCTACTATCCTTCTGGGTACCCGAAAAATCGGCAGCCGCTCTAGAAAGAAGGTCACTAGAATTGACCCATACCCAAACTGTTTGTTTCCACCCTGCTTACACTTGGTAAGCTGTCGTTTGATATTGGTCGTCACCGTGAAGCCCAATCAAACATTGTAGGATGGAGACACTCGGTGGCCAACAGCAAGTGGTTCTTGCTGGCCTCATGGGGTGCTTGTATGCCTGCTGCCCGGGTAATGGTAAACAAGATAATTCGCAGAACCAAGCTGGGAATCGTGTTGATATCTATTTTCCTGCTATTTACACCAAAATGTGCATCAGGACATATCCTATCCTTCACCTCCTCGATCTTCTCTGCAGAAGGTCGACTGCCTGTCAAAATAGGATGCGCACCCCGTCGTGATAAACCAGTAATAAAATAGACATCGGAAACATCCAATTCCAATGTCTAGTCCTTCAGGCGGAACACCTGATCCTCTACATCCCAAGTGTCTACTATGAAGCGTAGTAGCTCAGGTTGTGTGCGAAGGTAGAAAGTATGGAAGAATTTCTTGAGCCCGCAGTCTCTCAATGCAGTCATACAATCGTCATCCGCCAAAGCTAGGGCATCAACTTCGCTGCGCTCTCTTTCTTTCCATTCTAGCACCATTTTTGGCAAAATCCTGCAAACAAAAGACAAATTTCAATCATTAGATAAATATTGAGAAATAATTTGAAGGAAAATTTGAAAGTTTAACGGTCCAATTGGAAAAAATTGAGATCACACCATTGGCGCGACTGCTTCTAAAACAGTCGCGCTAATGGCGCGGCCTCCGTAGAAAATTTCCGCCATTGGCGCGGTCCCGTGCCAGAAACCCATGCCAATGGCGCGGACCTAAAAATTTTCAAATCCCCTTGCAGGGACCTAAAATATGGCTGAAAACTAGAAAAAATGGGATGAAAATAAAGCTTAGGATGAGGCCTCTTACCTGTTGCAAACGGCGGCTCGAACGGTGTCCTGGATCGGTCACAATCAGCAGGTGAACTTTGCACTAGAAACCCTCCAACATTGAACTCATAAAGTAAAAAGTGAAAAGTAAATTTGTTTTTTACTTTTTTACTATTTATAACACTATTTTAACCCAAAAATACATTAGAAGTGTTAATTTTAAGTATTTTTAGGGTATTTTCGTGTCGAAATAGGCTTTACGTTGTTGGTCGAATGATGACAGGGTCTGGTGTAGTTCAAACGAGTGTCTTTTTAACTTTTTCAAGCTCGGAAAAACACAAGAAAATGTTACTTATGGTCCGCTTTCAGCTCTTTTCCTGACCTTTTAAAGCGGAAAAGATCGCCGAGTTGTCCCTCTTGGCTCGTTAAAACGGTTACTAAGGGGCGGTCGTTTTAAGTTCTTTTATCGACCGTTAAAATATAAAACGATTAGCGGGTTTTTGTCGTTTCAAACTCGTTACTGGTTGCGAAACGACGTGATTTTGATCCCTTTTCTACTTTTTCAGATCGAAATCACTACTCATGAAAATTACTCCTCGGTCGTTTTGATCGGGCGATTCTTTCGGGTATCATTTTACACTTTTTCGGACCCGAGAGACACAACTCTACGAAAAAGGACCTCTGGAGTTTTCTTTTCCGTGTCTTTTTCAAACTCTCTAAACCTGAAAAAGACTCCGAGTTTTACCTATGTCGGACTCGTTAAACCCTGACGACATTGGACTCGTCATTATGACGAAACTTGAGCTTCTCCTCCCTAGGGCTCGTTAAACTTTACTAGGTTTGATTCGATCGAAGGTCGAACTTACACCACAAGCATATGCTATCCCCATCAAGCTTGTTAAAAATAATTGGGGTACTCGCCAGAAATGGCAGGGGAAAAAGAAAATTTTGGAACCGTAGTTATAGTCGCATTGGCAGTATGTCGCTCTTGAACATGGCACATTTCTGCTTTTGTGTCAGGGTGGGGATATCTCACTTCGTTTTCACTTTCCTCTGTGGGTTCGGGTGATCCTATTTGACCTCTCATTTGCTCATTGCCACGTCATCATGACCTCTGATCCATTGACGTCAAATACTGCCAACTCCACTGTCGTGCCGCCGACATGTTCAAAGAGAAGTTGACCTCTAAAAGAAACCACCTCCGCCTGATAGTTCATAAATCTTACTTCACAACATTATCTCTTCCCGTCTCGTGTCGATGATGTGGGAAACATTATGGCCCACCTTCGACGAAGATCACTTCCTGTCGACTTCAGCTCATTATCCAGGAAAGTGACCTAGAGACTCGCTTCTGGTACCTTGGAGCCTGCATGCCTCAATGGCAGGTTCTTCGTGTTCGACGCGAGGTTTTCATCATTGGCCTCCGATCGGATGACTCTACGGGTGTTCGACATCGGCTCATTCATTCACACGCCGTAGACTGTACCTATAGTACCTTGAGGACCATTGTCATTACTGGTGGTACCTCTTGCGCCTGTTAACAGCTTTCATTATTGGCTGGTAATTAGATGATGTTCATGCATGTTCGACTTCAGCTTACATTTTCGCATGCTTGAACTTGTACTTGTGTTCGGGTCAAGGTGGAGTGCAAGACCCTGGATTGTGTCTGTTGTAATCCAAGCGTGATTTTGATACATGACTCTTTCACTGGATGGTTGCGACCATACCTGAGTCTATTCATCGATCCTAACTAGATGGCTGCGTCCATACTACGGATCTTGATCGTCATGTACTCTGTGAATGGATGGCTGCATCCATGCCACATATATCATGTATTTGAACTATCATACTGTATCTCTCAATGCAGATTCTCGGCGGCAGCTAGATATGGTCTTGTAAAGCACTTCACCTCTCTCTTTCTCGAGGCTCATGCTTTAGGGGGCATCTGTTATGCAGTAATTTGTCACCGTCCTTGTTAACCCTGCTTTCACACACTAGAGGACACATTTATGGACCTGTGACCAGTGACACAACTTAAAAACACTTGCATTGGATTCTCCTAAGTATGAACTTCAAAATCCCTGAAGACACCTTTTGAAAGATTAGCCCTAAAAAATGCCCTTTTTCCATTAGCGCGGGTCCACAGTTGTCTAACCCGCGCCAATGGCTCAGTTCCTCCAAAGAGGGCGTGCCCTATGGAGCTCTGTCACAGAACAAAGCCCCGCGCCACCCCAAAATTGGTCATGATTTGGCCAGCGCGCATTGAAGTGTTTTTTCCTCCATTGCTCATGCAGTTCTCTGGGGAAAAATCCCATGGAAGTGGTCGAGTGTCGTCTTTTTCATCCATGACAACCCAGTTCAAAGGCTATTCTGGGACAATGCCAAATCTTCAGTAAGTGTCCGGATACAATGAATACTTCCCCCTCCTCCATCTATAAATGACTGTCACCCTGCATTGAACCAACAAGTTTTGGAGAGAGCTAAGGTGAGCTAAGATTATGCTGGATTGATAGTAAGAATTGAGAGCTATAGAGGAGTTATGCTGCTGAAATATTAAGAGAGGAAGTCACTTTGCAAGGCATGTTTAGCTGCTGACCCAGTTGGAGGAGATTTCAACGTCAGGCCTCTTTGGTTGTAATCCTTCTCTTCTTTTATTAAATAATGAATGACTATCATTATGGTTCCACTCACGTGTCTTATGATGATATTTGAGTTATATCTTGCTTGACCGATATATAATTGCATGTACTGGATTTTAAGCTTGTGTTGGATTGTTCTTTGTTTGTGCAGGTGTCCGTACGTGGAGCGTAAGGATAGTGACCAGCCAAAGCTAAAGGACGGGAGCAACGTTTCTTCTACAACAAATAGCGTTGGATTCCAGGTAGATCGTTCTGATCGATCTTTAAATTATGCAATTAGGAATCTGCGTGTAGCGTGTGTGATTGTTGCTAGACCCGCGTTGGGCTAGTGGGATCGCCTCTGTCCGCAGAGGGGATTTACCAGTTCAACAATCCTGAAATTTTGTGGATAATGACAAGGTATGTATATCTTGTGAACTTTGGAAAGTTATGACACGCTGTTGAAGAGGCGTGGAACTGCATTACAACTCATGGGATTGGGTTAAATGTTAAATGAAATTGAAACTTCGTGAGCCAGTTTGATGTTTTGAGATTTAAACCACATGTAATAGGTTTAATGTCAATTGGAAAACATATGAGAATTGAGCGCATGACTAAATGAGAAGCATTGGGGGTTTTAAACTATAAAAGCCTGGAAATTAAACAATGAAACTGATGGTTGGTTAAAGTCTTTATGAGATTTTTTATAAGGGGTTTTTAATGCTATTTGAAACCTTTGAAAAGGAGATTGTTGGGTTGTGGTTTTTGAACCATATGAATTGACAAGATTCCGCATATGTTGAACCATTGTGATAGTTGTGAAATTGTCAGATTGGAATCTTATTTTTCAGAGATTTGAAGAAACATTTATATATGCATAGTCTTGGAGTGAGATTCTGGGTTTGTGCAGGGTAGACCTGCGTCATTTTTGGTATCAGAGCTGTAATAGCTATGTTTGAAGATTCAAGTTTTTTTTAATTGAATTAATTGCATGTGATGAATGAATGTCAGATTTTGAAACTAATGAAGATTGTAGCATAGGGATGCAGTGCAGTTGAAGAAGATAAGGCAAGATCAACAAGATCTTAAAGGTGAGTTAACAGATGATATTTAACTCTGGTTTGAAGGCTATTTGCAGAATTTAGGTTGCAAGCAGGTTGAAGAGAATCTCAGCGGGAAGAAGCAGATCACGGCTGAAGTGCAGTGATGAAGGAGTCCAGCAAGGGATTCTAGGTAAATGTGGCAGAACTTAAAGATTCAACAGAGGTTGAATGAAAAGGACAAGTGTGTTCTTGAAAGTTGCAGATGAGAGAAGCCTGAAGGATCAATGGAGAATCTCAAAGGGTTCCAGTAGAGGACCGGTGATTACCAAAGGCTGCTCTAGTGCCTCCTTCCTTCTCCTATTGTGTCATATTTGTAAATCCTTCAATCCTATCCCAAGTTGTTCTTAAGGGGGGATGTTAGGGTATTCTGACACATAGGAAATAGTTAAGTATAACTTGGTCTAGTGTAGAGTTAGGTAAAGTGTGTTTCTTTACTATGTACTTTTGTAACTTACAATCCGACGGTCACGATATGTAGTGATCCGATAGTTCATTCTCTCCTCGGTATTACCAACACTTGATCCGTGGCTTAAACCCGATTGGTCCATGATCTCTATGTTAAAGAGCCATGGAGGGTATTTGTTAGGTTAACTATTCATCGAGAGAATCTTAATTAAAATTTCATTCTTTTATTAAATATTGCCTGAAATGGCCGCGTTGGGACTACATGGACTGTTTCCCTCTTTGAGGGTTTTAAACCACGTCAAAAAATTACTGGTGTAAAAGTTGATCTGTGACTTTGTGAGCGGTGTCCTTGGTGTTCTATCTAGGAACTTACCCTGTAAATTCCTACATGGTATCAGAGCTATTTGAGGGCCGCGTCCGTTGGTGATCCAAATCTGAAGCCGGTGGAACTGCATCCGACTGCTGTTTCCTAGATCTATTGTTTCTGACTGCTTTCGGGCCAAGAGGAATGCTCTATTGTGTTAGGAGCATCTGTTCCAGTGAGGAACCCCTTTCATTTCATGCAAAAAGATTTCTGGTAGCCCTAGCTACGTCATTTTTAAGATCTGGAGGTATACAGTGTTTATTTGCAGTTTTTAGTTATTTTCTCTCTGTTTATTATTTCGGTTTATTTAGCTTCTTTTTTTTATTACCGGATCTATACCTTTCATTTCTGCGTATGCTCTTTGCTTTGCGACTCTGTGCGATCTGGGCAAATCAGAAATAGAGAGGAAGGATTTTTCTCATGCGTATGCTCTTTTCCGTTGCGCCTTAGTGTGATCTCGGAAAATCAGAAACATTGAGGAAAATATTAGTTTCTGGGTAAAGCTAACTTTAAGCCGTAAGGTTTGTTTTTTTTGTATGTCCATGCTGGGTTTTGTGTTTTTTGTTTTGTAGGGAAAAATATCTTTCTCAAGCAAGCACGCAACCCAAAGCTTCAGTGACC